>CCAG010009013.1:0-14657 GCA_001077435.1 Glossina morsitans morsitans | reverse complement strand
GGTGGTGGTGTTTTCGAAACTTTCCTTTGGAAAAAAATGTTCCTTCAAAATGCTTCTTACTTCGAGATGTCAGTCACTATTAATATCGATGAAATCGCAGCTCGATTCTGATCCGCAATTCACTAACGAGGGAAGTCTCAACATATCCTCAACATTAACCAATCAATTGTTTTTACACATTTCGCGGAGCTTCTTTTCATTTCTTTTATTTTCATCTTGCATATGCGCAATATATACGTAGAAGTGTCGATCTATTCGGTGCTTAAGAAAGTAGGATAATTTTCCAAAATCCTAAGAAATTAAGATAAAGGAAATAAAACTATATTCGAGTCGTTGTTTTGAGAAAATTTTCAAACCTTAAGGAGTGTATTTTGCTTAGTAAGAATTTTCAAATGAAATTTATTTGCAAAACCCACTGTGATTACGAATGTTTATTTAATAACACTTCTGATCTGATAACGTTCTGCCGCGCTCCCTAACTGATCCAAATACTATGAAAAGATATTTGCATGACTAGGGATTTACCTTTTTTTGAAGAAGAACAGTTTTCATCTTAAGCTCGGCACTTAAGACTTAAGACTTTAATTGTAAATCCAAAGCCCCAGAATATGTAAAGTTGATGTACCTGTGCCTAAGTACAAAACAGCCCACTTTACGTCGGTGCTCAAGGATATCGAAAATTTTAGACGCATTTTTATCACCCAAGATCATCTGAGCCTTTCGCTGTATGCGATTGAAGGGCTTCAAGCAAAGTTTTTATGCTCCCCTCAACATATGCCACTTAGTAAAAAGCCGGAATCATTAACACAGAGACAGTATTATAAAATTAAAAATATTAAAAATATTCCCGGTCACTACCAGGGTTTTACTTAACTGTGATCTGTTTTTTTGCACATCTGTCCATCAACCTACCGTCCATTAGTGAAATGGTCGTTGTTGCAGATACGAAGTTGAACGTTTTTAATAAAGCACCTTACTAGAACTCCATAAGTAACATCATCGTGCCTGATAGTACCTCGACTACGGAAAGACAATATTGCATTCTGCCGAAGCCCACTAAACACGTTCTGAGGCTCATGGTGATGCTGTTCCATCATATCCCAATTGTCGGTTTTGGCTTCAACGGTTTAAAAGTAGCGACACGAATTGCCTGAAGAAGCCATTGTTTCTTCTTGTAAGAGTTCTCCAGAATACACTGTTGCATCTCGAATAAGAAGTTCCGCCACACCCTGCTTGCTCACCGTACATGACACCTTCGGATTATCATTTGTTCAGATCGGTGCGGCATGGCTTGTCTGGCGCACAGGTCCACAAAATTGAAGAAGTTCGAAAATACGTCGATGCGTGGATCGCTGCCAAATCAGTGTAACTTCTTTCGACACCATATTGCCGTGTTGCCAAAAATATTGTAAAATGTTGTAGAAACTTATGGCAACTATTTTGATTACTATATGTATTGCATCAATTTTCCACAATAATGGCCCTTTTCAAGTGAAAAACTGATCAATATTTTTGCGAACACCTAATAATAATTTATGAAGCATTTTGAGGCGGCAGATATCAAAGATTTGCCCTAAATTGCGTATATATTGTCGTCGTTCTTGATTTTCAGCGACTTGGCAGCAGCGTATCCAAGGCGTAATCTCTCATTCAATGTGTTATAAATTGTTGTTTACTCAACCATGCCTGTGCATACTTTCCCTGGTTTTTGGGCCAAATTCCATCATAAAATACCAAATACTGCACACTCTTGCCATAAAAAATCATGTTTCTTGTAAAAGAGTTTATACAGGAGAGAGTTTAAAATGTTTTTATATTTTTATATATTTTGCATATAAAAAATTTTTCGAAATGCTTTTTTATAAAGGGAATGGTCGTACAAATAGGCCGTTCAATCTCGAGTCGAAAGCGGAAAAACGTGTTAAATTTCGCACTTGACGTTTTAACTTAAATTTTCAACAAGGCCCATAGTCTTAGATGCTAATGCTTTAAGACTATAGTCTTAGACTTTATTTCTCTTGGTGAAAGATTAATAGTAATAATAATAACTTAAATTTTGTGATTATTTCAATTTGCGCTTTCAAAATCTTCATGGCTTGTGGATAACATCTTGTGCTTTTTATAGCTTGTTTAGATGTATGATAGACCATGCGATAAACCATAAAGTGAGAGTCACCTGGTGACAATTCGATAATCCGTTATAAAACACGATTACAAGAGATCACGTGATTAATAGCCAGACAGACAAACATGCTTCAACTCAACGGTTTTTCTGAATCGGTTCATGTAATCAACGGTGGATACCTTTTAAAAACCTTCTTCGCTGCATACATTTGCAGTCTCATTGCTGTTACAAATTGAAAGCTAATGCGTTTGACGTTTCAAACAAAATTTCGCACACGGAATCGTTAAAAGCGTATTGTGTAGAATCTATGGAGAATTTCATAACAGTTTCAAAAACAGTTTTGAAAATGGAATTTTTTGACGGACTTCCGTAAGCTATGAACAAAAACAGTAAGAGATGTGGCGAAAGTCTTAAAAAGTTATCTTATTATGGTAATGGCCTTGACTAATTTTGACTGGTATGATACAGTCCCAGAGGAGTGTCGGCTATATTCGGGAATTTCTTCGTTAAAGTAGTCAATTACTATACGGGTCTGGTATTAATTGTTGCTGCTATTTTTTTATATTTCATTTCCTACCGAGAAAAAGATTTTTCCAAAATACAAAGGCTAAGAATTTAAATTTGTTTTAAAGGAATTACTTCTTCTCTGTCTTTACGATAATTTAGAGAAGTAAGTCCTAACTGTAATTAAGTAGTACTAGAAAAACGAAATAAAGGTATGTATAGCATGATCTTTGTTCTGTGAGTACTTTTTCAATTTTCTAATAGATTTTTGTTAACACCATTAAGCACTAGATGAATACATATTTTCTTAGCCGTATTATAGGTGCCAGGCTGTTAACATATAACAAATGCGGACACTGTTGTTAGAATGCCATATTAATTACACCTTTTAATGTTTGTTTCGTTATTGTTGTTATTCGGAACATTTTTGCATACAACGTTGGGTATTAATTAAAAATCAACACCAGGCAATTGATTGCATGAATTAAATGTCATGAAAGTGAAAAAGTAAAGTCCGTTTTGACAAAATTTAAAAAAAAAAAAAAAAAAAAAACATATATATAGCAATATATATAGACGTATGTGTATGATTGATGGTTTCACACTGGGCAGCAGGGCGAAAGGTTAAAAAGTTGTTGTATTGTATAAAATTGTAACAAACACAACATTCGATATCATTCATCAAACAGTAGGAAATATTATCTAAAGTTTTATTATTTTCCTAGCGCACACAAACAAACAAACAAACATACAGATAGAAACGCATTTATAAATACATATATATGCATATATGTGTGCGAATTAATGATTTGCCATAAATCAATTGACAACATGTTACACAATGTTGTTAAGGAAAATATCTCCGATATCTATAAGATTGATTTTTTAAATGCACCATCAAAACAATGGCGGTATTCTGTATTAATTGATCCAGATGTAGATCTGAGCAATATCGCTAATCTCTAACAGCCGCTACTCGCTCGACGAACTCGACATGCAGCCCCTAAAGCTACGACCATTTATCAATCGTTCCGAATGATCTCGATTTGTTTGGCTCTTCCTGCGGCACCTGTTAGCGTTGTTCTATGTCCACATAAATTTTTTTCAACAACAGAAATTTTCTCAAATACGTGTATTTTCATAAAACAATTAACAAACAAAAAAAAAAAATTAAGAAAAAAATAATATTTTTCAACATCTTGCACTTTCAAATTTGACATACGTATTACTCAGAGCCATTGCAAAATTCAGAATATTCTTTAAAACGGATGGTATCCAAACTTCGTCGCATGGTTACACATAACATGGCTTACACATAACATCGTACACGTACGTTTTGAAATTACAAATAAATGAATGATTTAATATAATTTATGGCACTCAAATAAAACCATAAAAAGTCCAGACACTCAAACAACCATAAAAGCATACACACACCTACTAATTGCGTTGGTGGTAGTAGTGTAATTATGACAGATTTTGTTGACGAATTCCGGCTAATGTGAATACGAATGAACTGCACCTTAGGGGGTGTTTTATTTATTTTAGGAATTTATCAGCTGCAAAAAAAAGAATAATAATAAAAAAAAAAAAAAAATAAAATTATTTCTTAATTATTTATGATAATTGATCGTTCAATTTAAGGTGGCGTTCATAGTGCTAATCATGACAATAATCATGAGAGCAATTCGCATATAATGTTATCGTTAATGGTAGCGTATGAGCATTATTGTTAATGCTTAAATGCATTGATACTGTATAATACCACTTGTGTGGCAAGGGTATCACAAATTTGTACCTATGTTTAATTCACATCTAGAGCGACTTGAGGTAGACCTAACTTTTCTTATATGTGATAATCAATTTCGACTCATTTCCTTATTCCGATAGTTGTGTCAAAATTATTTGTTGAACCGAGTTAACCCCGTTTGTTCCACCGTACATCTGTCTACTTGATGCCTGTCCACGCTTACTTGTATTCAAATTGCATGCCAGAATGTTTGAGGATGAGCTTAATTGAAAATAATACATAAATCCGTACCCTATGTCTTATATTGCACGATATTGTTATTTTATGTTATTTACATTTCTACCTTCATTGTTGTTCAGGATTGTGCCGAAAGAGACTTTATACTCTTACTGGGACATTAATGATTAATTACAGTAATGATTATTATTGTATAATGAAGTTGTCTTTAATAATTATTATTATTATTATTAATTAATAAATTAAACTGAAACTTAAAACCTTTGGATGTCGAAAAGGTTTACATTTTAGTTTTATTTTAAGACGAAAATTGATACAAAATAGTAACTTGACATATAGATTTACACTCGGAAGTAAAAGCCATATTAAAAGCCGTATTTTTCACAACCCTTCTTATACAAAGGTTGTAACGAAAAGTAAGCCATATAAAGAGAGAACAAAATCTCATTTTTCTTATTTTGTTATTTTACCAGAAAAATAGATGATTTCTTTCACAACAAATGAACTTCAATAGAGTACGAGTCCCACATAAGGGCAGGTAAGCCTTTATTGTATTTTACGACAAAAAAAAAAATTGAACTAGTGTAAGGTATTTAAGTGTCGGGTTTGCCCGACTCTGACTTTTTAACTTGTTTTATTTATATTTCTGGCGCTTATCATAATTATCAAAATATATATAATTGAATATAGTGCAGAGTATTAACTAACTTTCGTTGAATAAGTTGTCACATCATGTTGGCATTATTGGTAAGAATGTTACATAGATGAGCTCGGGGAAGAAGATGATCTTGTGAACTCAAGTTTAAATTCCACTATATTCATAATTATTCATGAGCTCGTTGGTTTAATTTAAGTTGATTTCAAGTATTATGTCAAGGTGAAGTTAATGAAGGTATTAGTGTCACGATAATACGTTCTCCTACCTTAAGGCCCAATTTCGAGATTTTGTTATGAAATTTTTATAGCAAATATTAAATAATAGAGTCCGATGGCTATATTTCACAGTAACAGGGATGCTCGATACTCTGATGATTGATGAACGTACTGATTTTCATAATTTGATATGTGGCCATAATAGCCAAGGTCAGCTTTTTCCGATTAATATGAATGTGGGCGGAAGCTATTGTTTTAAAAGTCTATTAACAAAATTCGTTAATAAAATAATTAAAAGCTTGAAGTTATTGCAAAAAAAAATTTTTGTTTTTACGGTAAAAATTTTTTCATAGAATTCATTGTCACAATTGTCATAACGGGGAAGGTGCGCCAAACGGCATTTACACGTCATTCTAATCTTAGTTGAAAATGTTTTGGCTCTCGACGCGTTTATAATGCGCAGTGGCATGTTAATTGGCCAGACTAGTTTACTGCCGCCACTACAAGAGAACGAAAAAGTATTGCAATCAAAAAATGCACCTATTGCTTACAGCAAAAACAACAAGAACACTCGCAATCAAAAATGCCAATTGCACTTAAATACGCTAATTGAACGCATTTTTCATTACACGTAATACACGTATAGTTATGAGATCTGCAATTAAATTTTACACCCTATAACGGGGGACAGCGGTGTATTCATTTCAGCATGAAATATGTTAGACATGCCATTGCTGATGTCCGTCTATCTTAAGTCTGACCATAAAGCTTTTTCTGGGGAAACCAATTCCTTTAGTCTTTTTCTCCGCAAACTCGCTAGATAATTATCGCCCACAAGTTGTCACAATTTTTTTGTTTTAATCTCATCTGTTACAGAAATCTTTAAATTCTTATGTTTATCTTGCGTTTGTCTTCCTTTTTGCATCTCGCTTTGTTCTTAAGTAGGGTAATATTGCTTTAACAAGTTACCTTTCGGCCCGTCTTTATGACTGGATTATTGCAAGTAACCAAAGGGTTATTGTAATTGAGACGGTCACGCTATGTATACAAAAAAAGGAAAGAACAATTAAATGCAGCCAGTGGTAGGTATTTGAACTTTCAATCCAAACCAAATGTAAATTGTTTTTGGTTTTTTGCCGGCAAGAAATTCTTTAATATCAGTGTAAATATTTTATTTTTTTTAATTTAGTATTTTTTTTCTCAATATTTTAAAGAAACAGAGAAAAATTATTGATCGCATAAAAATGTATTTTTATTAACGGATTTAAAAGTATATTTTTTATTGCGTGATATGTATGGTAAATGTTACCGGTTAGCTAAGATAGTTAACGGTACATGTGCACATTAATATTCTTGTCATAATTAATGTTTGATTATAAACAAATATTACTGTTTTTTTTTTTTTTTTAGCAGTCAATGATAGTTTTGTAGTTTAATTAAGTTAAACTGGCCGTAGCCATAGCCATAGCAATAGCCACAGAATAGAAACAACAGTAGCAAGCAATAGCAATGGAAATCACAGCGACAAAAACTGTACCAGTAGCAATAGCAATAGGCATAGCCATAGCGATGGCCAAAGTGGTAGCAATAGCAATAGCAAAATCAATACTAATACAATGACAACACAACTAGCAATAGCAATAACAAGAGAATTAATGATAGCAAAAACAAAGGGAGCAGTAGAAATAGCGGTAGCACAAGGAAGGACAACAAAACAGTAGGAAAAAGGAATAGCAACAGCCGTAGCCACAGTCACAGCCACAGAACAAAAGCAATAATAGTAACGGCAAGCGAAACATCAGTGGTAAAAATAATAGGAACATCAATAGCAATACTTATAGCAATGGAAATAGCAGTGGAAATAAAAATTACAATAATAAAAATAATCGGAATGGCTAAAGCAATGGCCGTAGCAACAGATATATTGATAGTAGTGGCAATATTGGCAACAATAGCAATTGCTATAATTAAGTCGAATGTAGACCGAATTCAAAACCAAAGTATGAAATAAAAAAAAAGGAAGGAACCATTTTGAAACTAAGCTTGAAATTATAACTCTTGGGAATAGCTTTTTATTTAAAAATTACGAAGCACTTTGTTTATTAGAAACAATGTCATGGTATATGTCGTGGTCATTTTGCTTCAAGAACTTAGAAGTGATTCGATTAATTTAAATAGAGTTCATGGTGTCCTAAAAATTTGAACGATTTTCCCGGAATTGATAGGTAAGCTCAAAATGAGTGAGTGAGTACTTCCTACCATAGCGAAGTCTGCCCTTGTTTTGTTAACCAAAATTGCAAACCCATGATGACGGAGAAAAGCTGCATGAAATTCTTTTTAATGAGGATTTTTTTTATCAAATTTTGTATAAAGACAGAGAGAAAGTCAATGATTTTGTTTACGTCAATGAGTTTTATTACAAAACACTCGATTATTTATTTGAAAATGGAAGGACAGAACCAAATAGAGTGACAAAAGCAAAGATCATAACAACTGTTTATGATTTGCCATCAATTTAAACTTTCCAAATTTTCTGTTCACCGGATCTTGCACTGTGACTTTCAACCTAAAATGCATTCATATCTACGGTCTTACTTACATACATACATACCTTCATATATATTCTTTTTCAGAATTTTTGATAATCTCTCCTTTGGTGTAATTATATTTGATCTTTGTATTTTGCACTCTTATATATCGAAAGCCTTTTAACTATTTGTTCATCATTGACGTGCTTCTCTTGCCATGCACTACAACAAAGACAAAAAGGTGATTTAAACTTCTTTAATATTTATATGAATGCAGGTGTCATTGTTTACTTGCCCTCTTCACCTTGCGTCCAGTACAACAACAGTCTCGTATTTCTTATTGGTGCTTTGCAAGTCGTGCATCCATACATTCATTCCATTAAAATAAAAATCTTAAAAGCATTTTTTTATATATTCTCACCCAACTGACTAAGATTCGTTAAGAATGTGTAAAATCCCAATGGAAACAAGCACAACGATAATAAGAGAAATTCGAAGAAATTCAAAGTACATCGCAGAGTAATGCTTTGTACAAGTATGTCATGGGACCGTCAAAAATCCAAATTAACTAACTGACGTCCGCGTAACTATCATATATCAAGTACTCTCCGATTTTTAGGCATTAGCTTGATAGGCTGGATATCAAAATTTCAAATCTTTTACTCATTAAATTTGACATAAGAAAATCAAACATTTTTTATGTACAACGAAGCGCTTTGTGCGATGCTCACCGAAACTAACGTTTCTGATCGGCAAGCATAGGAAAATTATTGAAACAATTTAAAAAGTCTGGCTCCGTCTGGCACTTTGTTTTGGCAGTCGCTCAATACGCAGCATTTTACTATTCCGACGAAACGAAATCTAGTGGAAGAAGTTACTCTTCGGTATTTTAATTACGCAGAGTTTTTTTTTTTTTTTATAAAACAAACTAACTATATTCTGTTTTTGTTGACTCAGAATATGAAAAAAGAAGGATATGAAAAGAAGTAGAAACAATATTTTTCTATTTGACTGAAATTGTTTTACAGAGAGAAAGTGTTTTTATATCTAGTACGTTTGTAACATCGAGAAGAAAGTTTCAGATATCTCAGGAGTTACATATATTCTTGACCAGCATCAAATTCTAAACTAATCTAAGCATGTGCGTCGATTAGTTTGTCTGTTTACGTAACGTCTGTGGCAGACATATTCCTGGTCCCAGCTTCAAATTTGGCAAAAACATTGCAATTTCTCGAACCCAGGTTGATATTCCAAATGGCACAAATTGGTCCAAACAGACGCCCACAGTAAAGCGTGATGCATATGCATATTGAAAACCATTAACACAATAGGTACGATTATCGAGGTTGTGCCATCCTCTTTTTCGCGGATCACTACTACGATTTAGAATTGTTCTCGACAACTGCTGTCCGATTGTCATTAAAATATGGCGAAAGAGTGCTTGGACAGTTGCAGCACTTATTGATTGTTCACCGACCGCATAAATAAAACTGTTGCAAGCACAAGCTCCATGTCAAACATGGCAGTGCTTCATAGGAGCAATCCAGCTCCGTTGGTTAATAATGGTAAGTGTAACTGGTTTAGTGCAGCTGTAGATACATCAACTCTACGCTCTTTCATGGGTGATATGGTAAACACTCTGCCACTGAATGTATTGTACGTTACACACATATTGTCTGACTTTGTTTTATCCGTGCTAAGGGTGAACAGCACCTTCTCGGGAAAATAGGCCGCTATGCATTTGTTGCATAGTAAGTAAGCAAGTAAAGTGTTGGTCAAAGGAGTCCGCAATTGCAAAATTTATGAATATTTATGATCTAAGGGTATGCAGTGGATGTCCTTGAGCTTACTAACAATCCTTCGAATACTTGAACAATTCATCGGCTTCAGTCCACTTTTAAGAAATAGTACACATTGACCCTTTATCCATTCGATTTGAAGTAAATTAAAAGTGAAGAATGGCAATTCAAAGACGTCTTTGTTGTAGGACGGTACACACGGTAATTACTTTCAGAGCAATTGGTTTGATAAATAAATTTGATAAGTAAATTTTACTTTTCTCTCTCAAGTTTTTTTTTTTTTTTCATATCGTTTGAAAGAGATTTCTTATAGATTTGTTGCTTGGCCGACTTTTGAAAGTATTTACGTTGAAGCAGAGCTAAAAATAAGGCGACGGAACGACGAATAAAATTTTGAATCTATATACATTCTTCCAGCTTCCACTTCCAGCTGAAGTCACAACGGTATAAAATCGAAGAATGCTAGATTAAGTTTTACAATCAGTTGTTGTATAGTTTTCGCACTTGCCACTTGATCCAGTAATGTTCGAATTGCGTAATGTATCGAAAGCACTCAGCACAACATTACTGCAGTTTAAGTTATAGGATGTTTCCGAAGCAGCGACAACTCTGCTATGCCTTTGAAGTTATAAAAAAGAAAAAAAAATGAATGCTGGCGTGGTGTGCGTTGACAAAGAAAGCGTTCCTCGTCATTGAATTCATATTTAGTCAGAAAGATGGAAAATGTGAAAATAGGTAATACTTTAGATTGAAATTCTTTTAACACTTTCTTGAATAAAGTTTTAAGTGAAGCAGGTTGGGACTAATAGTTACATTACCATACCGTTCTAACACTTTGCGTTAGTTACTTTCAGCCCCGGAATAATCCTGTTCTGCAAACTTTTCAAAATTGTAAACTCATTACGAATTGGTGCCACTTACACTACAACAAACTGCACAAAATGTAATTACCTTTGTTGTATGAAAGAGTCTTTTTGAAACTTCATCACATCGCAATGTAAAATATTTGATACTGAACTTTACATATTTGTGTGTAATTATATTTTCTGGTTTCAAATATAATATCTGACAATTAAAGATATATCAACATATATCATTTTGTATCAACTAACGCCTATTCGTGCACCCATGTAGGTGTTGTCGTCAAATTAATGCCAGCCAGCATACAAGTTCAAATTATGAATTATTCAGTCACGTAAGGTACAACCGCATGCGATTGTATGTCTTGCAAATGATTTTCAATATCACACAAATGTACCTGTTCTTGTAAACGCAGGCACACATCGACCAAGATTGTGATTTCAGTTGATTGATATTAATTAATTAAATGTTAAGCGTTTCTTTTTTTTTTTTTTTTTTTTTTTTTTTTTAGAAATCCGTCAGTCTCTATACATTTACTTTTTATTTGTCATTTTTTTTACGATATTGTTCTTTTTTAATGTAATTATAAATCAATTTTATCACATTGTAAATTAAAATAACATTTGTTTGTTGTTATTATTATTGTTGTTGTGTCATAGTCATAGCCGGGCAAATAGAGTTAATAAATAAAATATGATTTATTAACTTGTACGACTAGTTGTTGTTGTTGTTGTTGTTGTTGCAGCACCATTAAGCCATTTTCTGAAACTTATTAAGTAAGTTCAGAATATTTCCTCATTACATATAATATACTGGATTGTTTCGAAATCACTGAACCTAAAAATGCAATGCATGATGTATGTGACATGATAATGGTATACGCAAATACACTCGGTGCGTAAATATATATGAAACTGCAATTTGCTTACCGATTTTTTTTTTTTTTTTTTTTTTTTTTAATATGACCAATCATTCGGGGGATGTCTCCTATTTGTGTAACACGATGTCCGTCAGAAAGAAGAGCGTAAACAGAAAGAAATAGGCAAGCGGTGGTAGTCACAGCCTTGAGCGATAAATATCGTCCGAATACCGTTGCATGTTTTTCTTTGGCGTATGACAGACGACATTGCATACGTTCGTGGCTTTTTCGCCAAACTCCAATACACTTTTTTACATTTCAATGAATTGCAATGAAAAAAAATGCGGGCCATTTTGATCGATAACCTATTGGTATATGTCTAGTAGGAATGTTACTGGAGAATTTCTAAAATTTCTCGACGAAAAACTGAATCGGGCAATTTTTACGCACTTTTCTTTCCATTAAGAGAGTTCTGCAGAAAGCAAAATGAATGGTGCTAGGAACGAATCAAATCTGGGCTACACACAATATTGGAGACATGGAAGCTCGGAGCGCTCCCAATTTTTGCCAAATAACTATATATATGTATAAGTATGATCCGACTGTTCAAAATGGGGTTCTTTCCGATTTAATCAAATTCTGTCTACACTGTCGCCTTCTGCACTCCCTGTGAGTGGGGTAATGTTAGCCAAGTTACGTAATTGTATAAATTTATGCAAGCGCCCGACTACTCGCCAAGGCATTTATCTCATATATATATGTATTGAATATATATGCACATTTATTGACACGTACATGTCACATCATTCAACTCATTAATAATTTTTTATTCCCAAAAATATGAAACTTTCTCTATCAATGAATAATAACTATAATTGGCTTTAATCGACTAAAGCTTAAGATCATTTCATGTCAGCTTGGCGCGCTAAAAAAAAAAGATGTCTATGTTCCTTATTCGTTGTCTACTTATTTTCGCCTTGGTATGCGTAATATATTTTAAGAACATTTTTATTGCGTTATGCCACCTACATGGAAAACAATTACAAATGTGAACGATGGTTCAGCTGCGTTGGCTGGAATCATATCCTCCAAAATTCAGCATGGGTGAAGCAGTGTGTAACACAATCAGCTCAAGCTTGTTAATTAAATTCATTATATTAGAAAATGGGAAATGAATCTCTGCGTTAAAAGGAACGCGGTTCCTACGACTCAGGCACTTGGAATTTATTATATGTCCCATTGTTACTAAAAAAAAAAAATATTATTATTAAGATATTATTAAAATATTAGTAAAACATTATTATTAAAAGATATTATTATTATTATTATTACTATTATTATAATTTTAGATTAATGAAATAAATTCATAGACTAAAAGAAAAGGAGATTGGGCACTAGCAACACAGGCAATCCGCTCTAATTTATAAAAGTACATAAGATATTGAGCCTAGTACTTTCCATAAAGTAATATATTGTATCGATATCCTGTTCTGTAGGTGATTGTAGAATGTCCATAGGATTAGTCGCTTCAAATGCAATACTTCTAGCCAAGGAAAAGTCAATGCAGTCAGTTTGTCCACAATTGCGAGATTGGGAAGGAAGACTTCTTCAATATCCATTTGTTTATGCCTTATTGTTGTCTACTATTTAGTCGTTTGGGAAAAAACCACTCAATGGGAAAAGATTGGAAAATGTCAATTGTTTTCAATTTTTTTATTTTTCTTTTTTTGTTTTTCTTTTTTTTTCTTCTTCTTATTATATAAAGAGGAAACAAAAGCACATATGGTATCCGCGATAACCAGTTTTAGCAAAGACACTGAGAAGACATGAAAAATCGCAGACGAAAAGAAAACACGCACTACTCAGATCACAAGCCGACTACAAATCTTAAAAGATATTATAATTTTTATTTTTGTAGAAAGTAGAAACTAGTTATGCAGCTTCTTTAGGGAAAATGTATCCAACTTGGTCCCGTCTCTGCTGTAAATAATAAGTTCCTTCTACGTAATGTGATGAGCTCATTCTGTAAGCCAATTCTGTTATCTCTATTATGCTATTTGCTTTGCTATTGCTGTGACGCTCCAATTCGATTTATTTCAGCTCTAGTAAACCCCAGTTGCCACCCTAACCTCGTCCTAGGTTTAGCCTAGATAAACCTAGTTAAGAGGAGTTAAACTTGCAACACAAAACACTTGGTTTCCGTGGGCTCCAAAGTTCATTAATGTCATGCAGTGAAGTTAGCCTATGTAACTAACCTTGTTCGGTTGGCTTGGGCAATTCAAATTCGTATAGCGCTGGGTCCTAAATTAAGTTCTCCTTATTTTTCTTCTTTTTTTTTTAAGCTCAGATCAGTTTAGATCGCAACTGAGGATTAGTTCACTGCAAATAGCTTGGACTACTGATTATATTACTGCAGTAATAGGCAATCAGCTTGTGTCTTCTAAATTCGCTTGCTTCGCTTGGCCACTTAAACGCAGATTAGTTGATTCAGTTCAGCTTAATATGAGGTTAAAGTAGGCAACTTAATCTCGATTAACTGTGTGTTCGTAGCTCAATTTTTCATGCCTTGTTTTACTGGTGGGTTTATCGGCTTCGTTTCATCTTAAACATTTCTGTTCGTTGCGCTAACAAGTATTGTCGGTCGTTTCGCTTGCAATATAAAAATCCAAAAATCACCCAATCTTCACATTCGCTTTTTATAGTCGTTTCCAGTTTCGAAGCGAAACGATTAATACGAGAATAGTTTACAACTTTTTAGTTTATGGAGCGTAGATTGAAAAAGAATTTCAGTTGAATTTCACTTAGGCCGAGCAATTTATCTCTGACATGTTCCTGCATTAAATTTTGCTTAGCTGGTTGTGCC
This sequence comes from Glossina morsitans morsitans, assembly GCA_001077435.1. Classification (NCBI taxonomy): domain Eukaryota; kingdom Metazoa; phylum Arthropoda; class Insecta; order Diptera; family Glossinidae; genus Glossina; species Glossina morsitans. The sequence goes on along the minus strand of CCAG010009013.1, from coordinate 258 downwards.
CCCAATAGAGTTTAGTTCCGCTTAACTTATTCGTCAACTAAAGTCCTATCAATATCGTTGTATCCGAGTCGTCTTAAATTCACGTATTCATCTAAAAGCAAAAGGCTACCATTCGAGTTCACTTTGACGATTACAGATATCACACATAAGGGATTAGCACTATCTATAGCTCGGTGCTGCTAGTGTAGGGGATAAAAAGAAAAAACATTAATAATTAATTATAAAAATTTAATTATTATTTACACATAAGTTTGTAAC
>CCAG010009009.1:0-24794 GCA_001077435.1 Glossina morsitans morsitans | reverse complement strand
AAAAAAAAAAAAAAAATAGAAAAAAAAAAAGAAGAAGAAGATAAAGTTGAAGTGCACTGGTGATAAAATTCGCAAAAGCAAAATATTTACAAAACAAAAGCAAGAGAACTCTTTGTTGCATAAGATCAAAATAATTTAATTTTTTTACAAATATTTACAAATTTTTTTTTTTTTTGCTTTGTTTTTTCTAAATTAATATATAATTGTATTAAGTGAGCTGTTGTTACATGTTACATCCGCTCCAAGTATACGAAATTTTTCTTTTTCTGTTTTTTCGAATATCTTCTATATTTATCTTATAATATACAAAATTTGTTTTAAATTTTCTAAAATGATTTCTCATTATTCATGTTCTCATTTTGTCATTTTGTCATTTTTACATTTTTACGACATTTTTAACGTTCGGCCTGCAGATTAATATTATTTTCTAATTGGTTCAAATTAAGTTAAGTTAATATTCACTAAAAAAAGTGTTTGGTACGGGGTTTGGGTCTTAGCTGTGCTGAAAGAAATGCTATTTTTCTTTCTCCCTTTTACTTTTTCATTTTTCTCATTTTTTTCATTTTTTCTCATTTATTTTCATTTATTTATTTTTATTATAATAATTTGATAAAGGGATGAGTGTCGGTTAGTTGTCCTAACTATTTGATCTTTTTATTTGCTTATGGGGAATTATCTTACATTAAAATGTCAATAAATAAATTTCATCTATCGTCTTGATTTTCACATTTTATCCGTTTATCTGTGCTCTGTGCGAGCAATTGTTGCTGTTGCTGCTGTTGTTGTTCGGTTAGCATTAACAATTTCTCCGCTCGTTGCGTTTGTTCGCGTCGCTCATCTTCGTTATCATCGCAGATATCGATTTCCTCTTTATCACAATCATCTTCGTCGTTGTCTTCGTTATCACACATTAGCTCGTCATTTTCTACATCGTAATGTTTATGTGATAATTGTTGCTGTTGCTGTTGTTGTTGTTGCTGCTGCTGCTGCTGTTGTTGTTGTTGTTGCTGTTGTTGTTGTTGTCGATCTTTTTGCAATTGCTCTTCATGTTGACGTCTTCTTTGCATTTCGGCAGCTTCGGCCATCATTAACTGATGCTGATGTTGTTGCTGTTGTTGCTGATGATGTTGATGCTGTTGATGCAGCTGCTGTAAATGATGTAAATGTTGCTGCTGATTATAAGGATGATGCTGCATAACGCTATGATGAGCCGCCGCTGCCGTCAACATATCGTGAGCGTTTGCTGCCGTTTGTTGATTCCCATTCAAATTGTGACCAATTTGTGAGCCTTTATGATGTTTGCTATTTTGATGATGACTATTATCGAACAATAGACGCGATATCGAAAATGAAGATATTGGTGAATTATGGGTACTGCCCGCCGAATATGAGGTATTTGTATCGTCGGAGGTGGGAGTTTCACGGTCACTTTCATCAGATTTCAAAACTTCAGCCGCTTCCAGCGATTTCTTATGCATGCCTAGCAGCCAAGGTGCCACAGATTCATCCTCTTTGGCTGATTTAATGATAGTTTCAGGTAATGGCAGTGAATGTCTAACCATGGCTCCATAAAGACCGTACTCGGCCATTTTAGTGCTGTGACCCCAACATTTTTCAGTTTTACGCCACTTGGCGCGACGATTTTGGAACCAAACCTATAACAAAAAGGCAAAACGAAATCATTTATGTGGAAGCAAAATTGATATTGGGTCTCTACAGCACACACACACACACATACACGCACAAACACGTGCACAAACATATATATATATATTTATTTATATATATATATATGTATGCAGGGCCAGTCTTAGGCTATCGTGGGTGGTGGATTGTGACCGGGCTGCACGTACCGTCTTAAACATTAAAATACAAAACCGAAATTCTATACACAACTTATTATATATAGTTCGTCGTGTAATGAATGTCGATATAATACAAACTCTCAATATTTTCCCCGTTCGTTATGCTCTTCACCCGCGAATGTTCAGATTGCTTTGCTTCATGGCGTTATTCGTCGCTTTTCTTTTCTTTTCTTTTCTTTTCTTTTCTTTTCTTTTCTTTTCTTTTCTTTTCTTTTCTTTTCTTTTCTCTTCTTTTCTTTTCTTTTCTTTCCTTTCCTTTCCTTTCCTTTCCTCTCCGTTTCTTTTCGCCGTGCTTTCGTGCTTTTCTTTACTATCACTTTTATCGCCTATTTTCTATTTCCAAAGTCTAAATGTGTCTGGAAATACCTATATACCACTATGCGAATGCACATACGCGTACATATACTTAAAGCCCGGATGAGTATTTCCCTCTACAAATATATATTTATTTATAAATGTACTTACAAATAATAGGTTTATATATATATTTTCTAAAACATTTTATATTATATAAATATCAACTAAACGCAAGCATATAGGCACGTGTTGGATATACAAATGTATATAAATATGCGTGTGTGTGTATGTTTATTATTTAAAGTAAATACCAGAAAGATGGGACGCAACGAAGAAGCGAAAAATAAAGCATGTGTTTTTAGGCTGATTGGTGGCATTCGCCTATGCATGCGTGCGTCGTACGCCTATACGTATGTAATATATAAAAAGTGCATAATGCACTAACACTTGGGAAAATTCAAAAAAAAAAAAACAAAAAGGGATTGATGTTTGTGTGTCTTCAAAAAAACCAGCGTATCAACCATTTCAATATTAGTCTGTAACCATATTTAACCAAAAAAGTTTACATTTATTTCTATTTTTTTTTTTTTTTTTTTTTTTAGATAAGTTTGAGTCGATTGCTATTACATTTTTGCATATATATTATAGTTGATAGGAAATTTCTCTGCCTACGTATAAGGCGCTTGTATGTGTTTCATAATGATATTTGATTCGGTCAGACGTATTTCTGTGCATAAATGTGCACACACGCACACACGCACACACATATTTTCTTTTAACGGGACGGTCTTAACATGCATTTGCTGGAACCGACCAAATTATGTAATGCATCATAAATATGTGTAAATTCTGCGTCCATGTTTTCTATAATTTTCAATGCCTCATCTTCCCTTTTCCCATTCGAACGAATTATTGAAAATTTTATATCATTCGCGCTTCTCATTATCCTGACTATTCTGGTAACTATCACAATCAACCCATTACTAATTATACTTTTATTTCGATGGAGCAAAGCAAAGTCGGAATCATCTTTTCACATCTTTAATAAGCTATTCCTTCAATTGATTAACTAAAGGGAAAAGAAATATTTTTCTATTCCATGTCCACTAAACCTTATCGAAAGCTAAGGGTTTTCTGATAATTTTTTCAAGACAAGAATAAAATATGAAAAATTTTACAGATAAGAGGCAAACTTCAAATATTCAAATCCTTAATAATAAATTATTGAATGACAAGAGCTCTTAGTGTGACCATGAATTCTAACTTGAATTCGCTTGAATTCGCGTAGACATAAGCTGGAACGAAGGCACGTGGCATGGAGTTTGTCTGTAATTGGAAGAAACCGAGTTTGAAGAGAATGGGATATACATCTCCCTGTCTAGGCGGCCACGAGCTATGAGCTCATAGTACCCCTGAAGTTGGTCGAATTCTGCTTCCAATGAATCACTCGTTTAAAAATCGATACCATGTGTTGTCATCCGTCCCGTCAATTGCTCTTAAAGCTATTCCTTAAATATTTAAAAAAAGTAAGATTCTGAGCAGCAGTTGAGGGCATGTATATGGCCATGTTACTCCTCTCAAGAAGGTGGGAATTTTCTACCTATACATGTTAGCATTTTTTCTACCTTCGCAGGTGTTAAGGTGAGCTGTCTATGATCGTACATCACATGGTGGTCCGTGTACTTGTGGTCTTCCTATCTTTTCTGCGTGGCATCGTGAGCTGAAATTTAACATTGGAAGACAGACGCTTAAAATTCATGATCAGGCATCACATGGTGGTCCGTGTACTGGTGGTCTTCCTATCTTTCAACGGCCAAGCGGAGTTCATCGCAATTTGACCAGATCTCTTGGCGAACATTGCAAAAGAATTGGACGATTGTTTAATGAATTTTTTAAAAAATATCATGACTCGATATCTTCGCCTCGAATAGATCTTTTTCCATGTTTTCACGTGAATCGTAACTCTGAGATTCTTCTCAGCTAAACCGGCTAAACTGCTAACTGAGTTCAGAAATTTTCAATCGAGTTCAATATGAAGTAGTTAGCATGATTCCCTTACTCTCCTTCCTCTTTTTCATCCTATCTATCACTAAATATGCCTTAAGTTCGCCAAAAAAATATGAAAAGTTTGAAAAATTAAAATCTGATATATCCAGACATAGGTGCAAAGCAGCCTCTAATCTTTGGTGAGATTATTTTGATAGCCTATCGCGTAAATATGAAACCATCAATGGAAAAGCTTTATGCAGAGTGAGGTGACTTGTGTTCAAAGTTCATGCCAAAGGTAATACCATCTTTTTTTAGTTGTGTTTAGAACACACCCAAGTGAGCTTACGTAAGTAAACCTATGCAAGTGAATTTACCTGAAGGGGTCTGTATAAATGGGCGAAGTTAAGGATATAAGTTTTATTAGAAGAGCTGAAGGTACAAGCCGATCTGCCTAAACGAGTATATATGAGTAAGTCTACGAAGTTTAAATGAGCTTTGTTCCAAGTACAAGTTAGTCTGTCTAAATGAGCACTCCTTGGTAAGTGCAGGCAAGCGAAGCTATCGAAATGGATCTGTTTAAAGTGAAATAGCTAGAAGTACAAGATAGTCTGTCTGAGCGGGTATACCATAGTAAATATGCGCAAGCAAGGTTATATTAATGGATCTATTTAAATGGGGCCAAATAAGAATACGGCTTAGCCTATCTGGACGGGTATGCTTCAGTAAGTAGGCTCAACTGAGTTTGCGTCAATATAAATAAATAGATCTATATATCTATTCAAGTAGGCCTAACTAAGAGTACAAATTAGTCTGTCTTAGTCTAAATGAATATGGTGCAGTAAGTCCACGTAAGAGACCGGACCGACTAAAGATTTAAATGAGGTTTAAGAATACAATATAGTCTGTGTAAGCGGGTATTCCTTAGAATGCTTGCTCAAGTAAGTCTTCAGACTCAGTTTAAATGGCTTCGGCATACGGGCTTTACGTGAGTAAGTCCACGCAAGAAAAACTGTCTAAACAAGTTCCCCAAACCGAGTTTTTTCGATCAAGTATTCCTACATGAACTGGCTACAGTTTGCTTATCAAGTAAATCTGCCAAGTGAGTGTAGTCCAAAAGAGTTTGATTAAGTTAATCCACCTGACTACGTACGCCCGAGTGAGCATGTTTAAGAGGGACTCTCCTAGGTCTCCTACTTAACCTAACACGAAAAATGTGAACTTAACGGTTACGTCTATTAAAGAAGCCCAGAACAATTAATCGTGAAATCATTAGAGTATTGCGCGATATAGTGTTGTGCAAAAATATATATACCCTAGAGTGTTGGCGATTAAAAAGCTTCAATCGTTTCCATCCATATCGTAATACTCCTCTGACCCTTAACGATATTTCATCAAAAGGATAATGAAAAAATCTCATTACGAGTAATCCTTTGTACACGAAATTCACCTTTCGATCCAAACCAAGCCTTTAATTAATGTCATTTTGTATAGTTGAAATATTTTGCATAGATACATACGCACAAAAGCTCGTTTAGATCAGATATACATACTCATATCATCCTCATCATTCTATGACTAACATTAGCTGCATGGTAGAGAGGGCGAGAAATTGTAGAAAGAAAAAAAAGAGGTCCGTTAAATAAAACGTCGGCATCATTGACACTAGCTTAACTACCCAACTCAACCAGCCGGCATCCTTTCCATGCCTGATCATATATATATATATATATATATATATATATACATATGTACATATACATGTATAGATAGATATGATGACGATTAGGGAAACGGTCAATAGTTAAAACGCAAAATGCGATGAAATGCACTCTTTATCTAAAGTTCTGTACAATCTAACATTCATATGAGAGAGTCTATGTAACGATGCTTATGTTATATAGGCATACATATATGTACACATATTTATATATACATATATATATATATAGATATAGATATAAATGAATGCAATTCACATAATGATGTCGGAGTATGATGCACATGTTAAAATTGTATCGATGTCAGTGCATCGGTGCGATTGCTAACGCCATTCAAACCTCTATCTCTAATATGAGAACGAATATGCTTTGCCAGCTTACTTGCAGGCACATTCATATCAAGTATATATTGAACTTGGTTTGAGTGTCATGGTTAACGGAGCAGTGTGAGCTTTGATATTTTATATCCACACGTCTACCCAAATGTTACATATGTATATATAATGCATAAGTATGTAGATATATATATATGGATATATATATATATATATTATATCTATCTGGATATACATAATAGTATTTATATGTATAGGCATGCATCTATTGTATATAAATGCATAGACTAACGACCAAATAGATGTCTGCATGTGCATATATGTGTATAACTGGCGTTGGTTATAAAAAAAAAAAGATGGAAAATTGTGCATTTATTAGCAAAATTTTAGTGCCTTAGTTTGTCGTTTGACCTCAGCTGCTAGAAAGAGATCAAACCTTATAATGCGTACTATTGTCTATTCGATTCGTGTCCATTTTAACAAATTATATATTGAGAGGGAAGGGATTTTAGATAAGCAATATATTATGTATATGCATCTACATATATATATATATATATTTTGTATGGAAGTATGGGATTTGTGTTTTTATTTCTTTTTTTTTTCTTTACCTTTTTCAGGCTTCGGTGTGACGGGGGGGGCTGGTGTGTACACATTTTTTGTCCTTTCAAGCCAAATAAGCCCTTTTTCAACATTTACAATATCCTTTTACTAATCCTATCGCTGATTAAAGTCCATTACTAGCATTAATTGATTAAAATCATTGTCATGTCCAAATTGATTAGTTATAATTAAAGGTCATTACGAATCAGTGAACAGTGTTGATAGTTTTTATTAACATTTTATTAATGATTGTGTGAAAGTAATCTTTTTTTTTATTGGTTTAACTTTATTTTAAACAACATTCAGTCTAGTCATTATATAAATATAAAGAGACTTAACTACGTCCGCAGTTAAGCAAAGGATCAAAAGTTAATAGGAGACGCTTAGTCCTTTCAAAATCAAAACAATGAAATGTTAAACTCGGGTCTCTTATGATTTTCTAATTTTCTATAAATTGCAGCATCCCTGCCTCCAGGAGGGATTTTCTATTCTAACTTGCAAATGTAGCGGATTTTACTTTGTTTTTGCAAAATTTTGGAATACTCGTTATAGTATTCGTTTATCGCCATGAAAAGTAGTATGCAAATCTTTCCTTTTTTTTTCCTTTGAGAAGATACTGGCTTTTTGGAAAATATATGTAAGCCTACACTTAACTTGTTACGTATCTACCGGCGGCTTCTTGAAATTGCTTGACCTCGGCTTTGGAAAAACAATCGCTCTTCACAATCCTGAAAGGGCCTTTAATTGTTCATTCAGCAATCACCTGACATAAAAATTCTATAGAACCAGACAGATTATTAATCGTTTTTAAAATATCCTCGTGCTCGTCTACTAATCTTGTAAACTTTCTATGACCATCTCGAAAGGATCTGAGGTATATTCCTTTAGCCGAAACCATTACAGCGCCTAAAAGAAAACTTAGGGCACCCCAGAAAGTATTTATACTTATTATCAGCATCAAATTCTGAATCGATTTAAGCATATCCGTCTGTCCGCCTGCTCGTCTGTTTAGTGTTTGGTGTTAAAATTCTTTGAAGCTATCGCCTTTAAATTTAGAAAACAATAATCAAAGTGCTTGTGCGTCAGTCGTTATTGAAAATGGTCCAAATCTGTCGCAAGACACGCCCACACCACCACGTGAACTGATAACACCTCTCTTTTTGATAGGGAATAAAAAATTGGTTTTTTATCTGTTACTCATACAAGTACCTCTAAAAAAATGGAACAAATTGACCACGCCTACTCAATATTATAGTGTATCATAATTTCATTGTTTTTCTTTAAAACCTTAGTATATAGCCCATAAAGTATATAAATTCTTGGCCAGTTTCAAATTTGGATTGCACGGAAACATGTCCGTCTATTCGTGTGTCCATCTGACTGTCTGCTCAACTGTGTAGTATGTGTCGTAAACATTCTTCCATTGGGGAAAATGAATATACCGCCTGCAAATTGCAAAAAGAATTTGGAAGTGACTTAAACTTTTCAAAGGCCACACCTCTAACGCCCATATGCCTAGGCGAAAAAATTTTTATTTTGAAAATAAAAAAAAGCAACCGCGCCCACTCTATATTACGGAGCATGAAAATTTAGGTGTTTCACTTTTTTTGTGTTTCTTTGGATAACGGTAATCAGTGTAAAAGAGTCGGTCCCGCCCGAATATGATTTTCTTACTTGTTATTATTATAATTAATTTCTCCCAAAGAAATTAATTCTCGGATTCAAGTGAGAGGAGCATCGGCAGCTAAGTTTATCGGCTCCAGTTTTACCAAAATGATTAAATGATTAGTCTGGTATTTTCTAAGTCTTATCAGTGTCATTAAGATTTTGATAGGATTAGTTTTTCGAGAGCGAACCTTCGAATTGTGACAGATCTTGGTTGGCACATTGCAGACTGGAAGAATAAATGGCTTATGCATCTCTCGATATGTGTCATAAGACCACAACGCGAATCTTAGCAAATGCCCTGATCTTAAATTAGTCAACGGTGGTTGTATACCTTGGTGGAACAAAACTAAAAAGGTAGTGCGGATGAAAGTGTTCTCGATTTTTTTCATCAATTTTTTTTTCACCATTTTTTTTTTTCATATATCTCTTAAGATTCATCTTTTCCAGTGTGCCCTTCTAGTCAACAGTGTGGCAGCCGAAAATTTGTTTACTGGATGAGTTCCCGCATTGGTAAGGTTCTAATTTTTTTCTCCTAATTGTATTGCAATTGAAATTTAAGGAAGTACCTTCTATGACCATCAGACGGACTTTTTAGTTTTTTTTTCTGTAAAAAGTTAAGCAAGATTATTAACATCTCTGTCAATAAATCCCAAGAGCACGGCGTGGATGCGTATTAAGCTAAGCCTATTAAAATGCCATGTTTTTTGATCATTTATTTACGAGACGCAATCGTTCATAGTGGCGGCGGTTTGTTATATTCAAAACCATGGACAAATGGGAATTTTGTGTTACGCGAGTAAATGTTGCTTTTTCATCATCGGCTGAACAAATTTTATGGCAAGTAACTCTTTTTGGCCTTTAAAAAAAAACGAAGTTGCATTCCGTTTACGTTTCACTGCGCACTTCCGCTCCGACCGAAAGACAGACGGACGGACTTAGCTAAATTAACTCAGAATTTCACGCTGATCAGGGATACATATATACACTTTATAGGGTATCTGAAGCTTCCTTTCAGATGGTACATACATTATGGGAAAAACACGAAATTAGTGGTAGGTATAAAATAAGGTGTTAATGAGTGCCGTCCAGTAAGGAGGGTGTGTGATCCATAAATGACAGCACGTTAGCAAATTGAGTTCTAACTTATTGACAATTGGATCAGACAGGCGCGTTAGTAATGGTAAAAGTTACACGCCATAGGTAGATTACAACGCCTTCCAGCCACGTGGTAGGTCGTTATACAATACTTTAGTTAGATAGTTTAGAAGTCTTAAGTAGATTATTAGGTCTTTCAGCCCCATCCCAGACCATACCTTGCCTTAGTTAGACAATAGAAAAATTATAAGTAGCTCACAACACCTTCCAATCCTGTGCTAGATCATAATACATTATCTTAGTTGGGCAGTGTAAAAGTACTGATTGGCACAGTACTCTGAGCACGTCACTCTACACAGTCACATTAGAGGAGGAAATTTACGCGCTTACCTTTGCTTTGAGAATGATCTTCAATTTCAAGCCCCATAATTGCCGTTTATTGTTTGAAAGACAATTTGTATATGACATTTTACACCAGCCCCCGATACCGATTCAATATATTCCGGCCGACCTGATGTTACATTTGTACAAATACTGCGTAGTCATAACGCTAGCTCGTTTAGGCTTAGAATTCTTGCACTTGTTCTTCATGTGAGGACGTATTTTAATGACAGTAACCATCCGCTATAAAGTGACTGAATGACACAGCGGCAACTTCACGACTTGCCTTCAAATCAAATTGTTTATATCGTTCAATTTATCTGAAAAGTTCTACGCCCTACTATTTGTCTTAAATCTATTTATCGAACGGTGTAACTTAAACACTATGTCACTTACTCGAGCTAAATGCAAAAAAAATGGTATTTAATAGACACAACACATTGTTTTCGTCAGGCCAGCTATATGCCCTTTCTCTGACCTTAGCTTTGTCTTTGATTATCGTTTACGTTTTAATTGACACACTAAGCAGGTACTTAATAAAAGCGAAGAGGCTTCTTAGTCTTGCGCAATGATTGTCGGGAAAATTTGTAAACCCTTACATTACCAAGGCTCTACTTACTAGTCTTGTTAGATCAATCCCAGAATAGTCTTCGATAAGGTGATGTCCGTCCTATTAGTAATATATTGACTGGAGCGAAAGGAGTTCTTACCGTTCGCCATGCAAAGTTTTGGACGCAATTTTAGTCGTAACATGCCGCAGCTTGGGCATCAACGATTGCTTATCGATTTATTGACTCTTTTGGAACGTAGACGCATCTTAAGCATAATCTTTGCGATTAAATAACTAAGTGGCGAAATTGATTCGCTTGCGCTTGCGCTTTTGAAAGAAATTAACCCAAATGTTTTCTAAAGGTTGTCATCAATGATTACCTTCTGATTAAGCTTGGTTTATGTGGTTGAGAGCACGTAGCCATTACCTCTGGTTAAATCTACTTTAGGTAGGTGTGATTTACTAGCCCGATGAACATCATCAATAGGGATTTGAGTAATACATACTACTTATGCTCCTTGCCTGATGAATTGTTTGAAATGACGCCATTAACGTCTCCGGCATTACTTGTGTAGGCATATATTCTTTATACAGGGAAGTATTGCACATAATTTCAAGCCTTAGATTTAATTGTTGTTCTATTTTTCTTCTTTTTTTTTTTTCTATTTTCCTGATCGAAAACTAAGTTGAAGTTTGTCATCCGACATGTTCCCAGTACTTGTACTGTAAAGTATGGAATCCACAAATGACAATAATTAATATCTGAAACTAGCTTATGGAGAGTAGTGAGTAAAGAGTCTACTGTTGTCTTCTGTCTAAAAAATCTTCCGATCGTAAAATTGCTGATCGAGTTTATTCGTTATCGGAAACCATAAGGGGTTAGTACGTAGGCATAAGTTAACCGCTGATATAGATGCTCTAACTGACTATCGAAGATAAATGCATCATTTCCGTGAGTTCCGAATATTTATCATATTTGAGACACAAATCTCTTTCCTTAGACGATTGCTGGATTGCCCCTAAGAATTACGATCTTGAATTGCGCAAAAGATGGACGAAGCAAAGCAACGATATGGTACTGCAAAATAATCGCTGATTAGATTAAAGATCAGAGCATCCGTCCTTCATGTTTTAAGACAACAAACACAATCAAAGTCTTTCTCTCCGTTTCTCTCTCTCTCTCTCTCTCTTTCTCTCTCTTTCTCTAATATCTGCATATTGTCACACTCTAGGCTCATATGTTTAGAATTTGGGTTTAAACCATAAGTCTGAAGACGAAGAATCTGAAAACGAAAACCGACTAATCATTAAAAAGTTTCTCCCCGAACCATTGCGACATTTAGTATTCAATGCTACCACTTTATATGTGGATAAGACGAAGATCCACTATTGATCTAAATAAATCAGCAAAGTAGTTCACGATCCTATCTCGACTTGAACATGTCTTCGAGTTTTTCCAAGAATGTTCAACGCTTCTGCTTGTGCATATATTTTGATCGTTTTTGCTCTTGAAAATCAAAATATTGCCCATCATTTTGTACAACTTTTTTCCCGGCTTGTCACCAGTTCTTCAGCGTTTCGAAACGGCTTGCAAGCCAACCGTGTAATCGTCCATTTTTTGCTGCTACTATAGACTTTTGTAGGGTTGAGTTGGAAAGAACGCTGACGTATATATTTAAATTAATTATCATAACATAACCTCAAAAGGTGTGAACAAATTGAGCGGAGATCATGGAACAATTCCAAGAAAAACTATTACAAGAATGTATGGAAAAATCCAATTGTCCAATTGCTTCAAAGTGCCGTTAAACGTTTTTGATTGGATTCGATAAAGGCCATAAAATAAAAAGAAAGACTGCCTGCCAAAGTCAATCATTAATTAATGGCTCCTGTAGGGACTGATATGAACTTAAACTATATATTTTTCATTAGAGAGAGAGAGAGAGAAAGAGATCATTTATTAAAATTAAACAATTAGTTATAAATATATATATACACATACATATATATACATATATATTTATATACATATAGATGTTTTTTAAAACGTCTGATTGGGGACTGTTTTCGTCATAGGCAGCAACACATCATAAATCATAATGATGTACATGCACTGCTGGGTATTCTATTGCTATGCGAAGACAAAAAGATAAATTCCCTATAGAGTTATGATATATAGGCTGAGTTGCGCTCAGATATGTCAAAAAAACGCGAAAAATGTTGAACATAACGCGTCGCTTGCACTTGCATAACTAAGCAAGTGATCCTCATACCATTTCCCATATAACTATTTACCACAGGTCAGGCGACACTGCTCCCCTCTTCTCCCCCCCCGCCCAAACGAATGCGGTTGCTGTTGCAATGCAGTTAGACAATTTCAAAAAGAGAAAAAAAAAAAAAGGGAGAAAACCACCGAACGTATTGCAATTTTTGTTTAGGTCAGGAAAGGAAAGAAACGTTATTGGTGGCAAGAAGAAGTTATGACGCGGCGTAGAAGTAAGAGTGGAGTTAGCTGCGGGAACAAATAAAATTGCATATGCATTTTTCAAGCAAAATGCATTTGAGGCGAACATGAGCTTTATGCCGAGTGATAGTAAACGAATGTAGAATGACATGAAATTGCACGTAAGTAAATTCGTTTTTTTTGTTTTTGTTTTTTTTGTTTTATTTTTTGTTTTTTCTTTTTGCGTGATTTCTATTTTCTACAATTTGAACAAAAGCGGAACCAACTTTTAAGTACTTGCAGCAATTTTTTTATGAAAAAAATGAAATAAAACATAACGGCCGCAGCTAAAGTAAGAGAAGAAGAGCGATAGAGCAAAAGTACACACACACACACACACACAGTGCAACAAAACAACTAAAGTTTAAGGTATGTGACGCAATGCGACGTTAAGGGCAGTTCTTTTTATTTTTTACAAAAATAAATATACACACACACAAACACACTTACACGGGAACAACACACGTACATGTGTGTCATGAACGCACACCGATTCGGATTTGTGTCTAAAGGCTGTATGAGAAAGATTTAAGCTCAAACTCGTGTGATAACAGGAAATACGCGCGTTCTCATGCTTTTATTATTATTACATATAGACAAATGCATATGTGTGTGTATATGTGCGTACATATATTTATATATAACATATATATATATATATATATATATACCTTATGTATATGTAAATGCATATGCATTCTGCAAGTGAGTGTGTAGAGGTATAGCAGTAGATTGGTTAGCTATGTGGGCCAAAACTTTTCTGGTGACTCCAAATGTTTTATATGCACCGGCTGTCTGTCACTACATCAAACTGACAGTCAAGCAGGCATCCAAACTCAAGCATGCACCTAGGTACACACACACACACATACACAAACGCGGCGTCTCCCATAGGCACGACAAGAGATAGAATGAGAGAGAGACACATAGAGAAAGCGAGAGGGAGAGAGAGAGAAAGAGAGACAGAGAGAGACCCTGCCTCCGACAGAACTATAAATAAGGAGGCAAATGCTAACCTGCATTTGGATTACAAAAACAACAAAGTGATGTACATACTCGCACACACGACTACCACATTCAAACCTATGCAGGCTTGTGTGTTGTTGCGTTGCAATGCGGTTGCATTGAAAAAGTGCAACGTAAAAAAAAAATAACATAAAAAAAGATTGAAAAATTGTGCTGCGTTTTATTTCATTTTATTACCCAACCTATTTCTCTTGTTCTTCTTATTCTTGTTGTTGTTGCTGTTCTTGTTGTTGTAGTTGCAGTTGTTGTTAGTTTAATACACGGATGTAAACACACAGCCACGTACACACAATTGCTTTGGGTATCTATTTGCATTGCTTAACGCTCTCTCTCTGTGTGTGTGTGTGTGCATTTGTAAGTTTGGGTGTTTGGGTGTTTGGGTGTGCGTTTATGCGGGTACGCGTTTAACTGTATGTGTATTCGTTTTTATATTTTCACTAGTGTAGGCGCATTAAAAATGCGCGCTTGCGTTTGAAAAATAACGCGCATTTTATTCAATAGCGAATAAAAAAAATTTAAACAAAAAAAAAAAACAAAATAAACAGAAAAATTTACAAAAATGCTCCGCCTTCATTTGAGCTGTAAGTAAGATGCGTGCGGTGGCTTTTAGTTAACATTAGTCACCCATATATATATATATATATATATATACATATATATACATATATATACATATATATATATATATATATACATATATATACATATATATACATATATATATATTTATATATATATACGTGTATATATATATACACCTTTGTATATGTCTGTATACGTATATATATATATAGTCCAGCAGTGATATTTCTATTGCAAGCCATGATAACAACAACAGTACCAAGCCCAACTATTGTGGGCTTGAAGCTTAAAAATCTACTGAAAGACAAATAGCCCAAAGGTTCCCGGTTATTTATTCTTTAGCCCATATATAGGTATAGGTATCATGCTAGCCCTATGGCTATAAGGGAGGCTATATCACCCGTACATATACGTGTATATATTTATATATATATATATATATATATATATAAATGCATGTTTGTGTGTATATGTATTTCAAAACTTTGTCAATGCTGTTAGTAGCAGCTTTTTGCTTTATTATTATCATCAATACATACATATAAACATCAACGGCATCATCATCAGCGTCATCATCGTCTATCTATTTATCAGTGACCATCAGCAATAGTATTTCATCAAAAGTCTCTCCACTTGAATTTCCGGCAAATTCAATCCTTTCATTAAATATTACAGTCACCGAAGGTATGCGTGCATATACACATACACACACACACATACATATGCATTATATGTATATGTTTACACTTGGATTTTTGTGCGTAGTTGTTATTTATATGGTTTTGTTTAATTGTACAAAGACTATTTTTTTATTTATTTTTATTTTTTTATTTTTTTAATATCTATATGTATATATGTATATATTTTATTTCAATTCTCTTATCACTATTTTGTTAATAAAAATGTATGCATAAAAAACAAGAAGTGAACAAAACAACAAAAATGTTTCAAATACCTGATATTTTATTATTGTATATGTATTTTATTTATTTTATTTATTTATTTTTTTTTTTTTTTAGTTTTTATGTAGTTGTTAAGGCTGTTGTCGTTTGTTTTTTATTTTTGCTAAGGGGAATTATTCTTGTGCATAAAAACAAAATTCCACTTTGACTAGATTGCAGTGAGATTTTCACTATACTTTTTATTATTATATTTTTTTTTTATTATAATTTGTTATAAAATCACGCAGATTTACTTGAAATATTTTTTAATTGAATAACTTATAGGAAACAAAAAAAAAACTAATCCAACCTCCATAAGCCCTGCTAGTTGCAATGAACATAATGTATAATCTTGTGTGCTGTTTGCTTTATGAATACCTTTCGCCTTTCGTGTTTATCCCGTGGATTTGTAAGAAAATCTATTCCTACTTGAAAAGTCTAAAGAAAGTGATGCGTTTCATGCTATCATCAAAACACTTTTTTTAATTTTACTTCGAAGCAAGTTGTAAATGATTGAATGGATTGGACTCGAATCATAAATCCTCATAAGTAGATTGATCTTGCGTTCGATCCGTCTCTTCTGAATGGTTTTTCTTCGTTCTTAACTTCTTTCCTACAGGGATTTCAAGCAACCCTCCGCCTGAAAAGCTTCCTCTCTAAGAAATGAGGTCAGGATTTATCTTTCGCTCGTTTTGTATTCACCTTCTGCCTTTTTGATATAACTACCGATCTAGGGCTCAATGCATTATATAGGGAATTCTCACTTCGGGCCCTATAACCAATACTTTGTTTCTCTTATTATAGTATTTTAAAAAGAAATTAATTCAACTACCTGTTGTGATACAAGGTATATTAACGCCAAGGAGGGTTTAAGATAAGCTCAACTTTCCATCATTTTTTTTGGTGCATCTATATTTGTATGTCCATCTGTCCGCCTTAGGTGAATATGTGCTTTGACGTACTTTCACTCAAGGACGAACGCGTAACATTGGCATAAAAAATTAAGTGAACAAAATTTGAGCCACGTGGATCTAATTTTTTCTCCCGCCTCCGCCATATAAGATTTCTCATGAATAGTAAGCTCTTCAAGAAATGGTTTAATTTGTAATATTTTAAAACAAAAGCTAGTCTCCGCAGTAGCAATTTAGCAAAAAAAAAATTAACGGTAGGAAATTTGGATTAGATAGATCAATTTTGTAGACTCCAGCACATAATAATAAACCCTTATGTGAGCAGAATGTGTAATTTCTACTGAATTGAAAAATAATACGAATTTTTAGGAAGTAAATTAAGTTCGCAACATTTGAATTCCATCGTGTGATGATTCAATATGCGGACATTCGTGAAAAGTAAGCCTTTGCAGGACAATAATGTATAGTTTTTGATATATTATTAACAATATGGATGAATAATTGTATTAAGCGAAGCGATATGGAGCACTTAATGGCCAGTCTTTTCCAATTGTAATGCCCCCACTTTTCATGCACATTTCTTTTACGATCCTTTGATTGGCCCTTTTCCTTCGTCTAACTAACTCCTGCGCAGTATGGAAAGTAACCGGTAGCTTTAAATGCAATTTGAAACCTGGTATTGGGGATGTTATTCATCGTGGGCCACTGAATACATTTCGGAAAATCTATTCTTCTCTTCCTTTTTTTTCGTCCTTCTATTTGATAAACGGATGCCTCTCTTTTTTCCACATTTCATCTGCATAAACATTAGCAAATATTTGTTGCCTTAAGCGACCGTTTATCAATCGTTCTTCTTTTGTTAATTTTTCCATTTTCTCTCTCTACTTCTTCTGCAACTTCCACGTCTATTTATATTTCTATTTCTTTTTCCTTTTTTCTTAGTTTCACTTTTCACTTATATCATATTTTTACCTCCATCTCCACTTCTATGTCTTCGTCTATTTCTATATCCATTTCTGTTTCTGTTTCCATATTTAATTTCACTTCTATTTCTAGTTCTATTACTTTTAGCCTTTCTTTCATTACATTTCTACTTCAGATTTTGCTTCCACTTCTACGTCTGTCTCTAATTCCAATTTTACTTCGACAGCTACCTCTAAGTCTACCAATACTACTACTTCTACATCTATTTCTATGTCTATTGCTAATTCTACTTCTATATCTACTTCTTTATCTACACACATACACAGCTGCTTTTACGTCAGCTTCTACTTCCATTTACCTGCTTTTACTTTTATTTCTATTTATAATTTTATTCAAAGTTCTGTCCTGTCGTCCTACCTCTGCTTCCATCTTCATTCGATTACCATTTCCATATACGCTTTTCGTTTTGCTTCCATTTCTTCTTCGCTACCAGAGGCATAAAGCTGTCATAAGCCGCAAGGAAGTTACAAGTAAACGTCAAATTAATTTTGGAACCTTTTATCACTTATTCCAACAATTAAAAAAATATTTTTTTCAATAAATAAAAAATAAATAAATAAAAATACATTTAAGAAATATATATATATATATATATATGTATATATGTATATATGCATATATGTATATACATATGTATATATATATGTATATAAAATCAAGAAAAGATGTCTGTAATGATTTTGTATTGTTAGTAAAGTCTCAAATATGATAAATAATGACACTTAGTGGATTTTGTGAAAAACCGCGTGGTAAAAATTCGGTATTTCGGTTAAGAGTTAAGCTCATGATAAGGTAGAAAGTAAGAGATATGCCAAAGTCAGCTGATGCACTACGAATGCGACTGTCTAATGATCGGCAATGAGAGGCTTTGGAAAGTAAGTATGATAGAAACGATTATCGATGGCGCCGCCAAGCAGTGAATAAGATTATCAGCGACTTAATCCGCAAGTGATAAATATTTACGACTCGACAGATTATAGATTACTTAGTCAAAATCCAAAGTGATACATTAACGAAGACATTTAGATTACCAATCGTCTTAAGGCTTAACGATCTTTACAAATATTTTTTGTAGGAAAGTTGTAAGCATTAAGTAACTCTTGGTACACATGGAATATTAAATAAAGTCAATCTGATGGTAATTAAGTATTATCGCAATTGGAGAAGAGCCCGCAGGAGGTTAAAGAGCTTATTGATATAAACATACCTATAGAAGGGAATATGAGATATGATCTCCATGACATGGAGATTGAAATACTTAAGGGAATGTTGGAAGTTATATAAGACATCTGATAGGTTAGTAGGTTAATGTACTATAAGAGAAGAGTGTAACTAACACTCTTCCCGTGTATTCATCGGTATAACTAACATCATTATTAGATTGTTCATTAGATTGTTCATGAACGACTAAAGTCGAGTTACTAAAGTGAATCTTTGGCTTAAGCGATATGAGGAGCAAAAACTCACTAAAAGGCACTAGCGACTAGCGTACTAACGATGCATACTGCGTAATAAATAAGCACATTGTCTTAATATTCTGGTAAATAACCATCCTTGTGGCACTAAAAGGTGTGCCTGCATTGGGAATGAACCCATGAAGTGCGCCGATGAACTTACCCCAGCTAATCTCTTGAAAGTAAATTTTACCTGCTTTCAAGTCTTTTCTCATCATTATCATTTTATTTATTGTAATTAACTTATCACGTATGGACCAACTCGCAATTCTGGCCACCTTATAGTGTTTACTACCTCGTCTTTCAGTGCGAGTATAGCACTAATCAAACCCATTTGTTACCCATCGTAACTAGGAAAAGTTACCACTGTGCACTTTCTCATTCTATATTTTTTCTATTTTAATTTTTTCCAGGCTTCGTTTAACAACCCTGTTTTAGCGCAATATTAAGAGAAAGATTTATATTATGGTTATTGAAAATCTCATCAAGATTTGTATTTAATGGCGTATAAAGCAGCAATGATTTGGAAAGGATTGTCACCTTGTAACCATTGTTACACCACAAGTGGTGTAGGATATAAAAAACGAGTTTTTATGTTCATTGTAACTTAAAAACTCTTCTTTTTATACCCTACATCACTTGTGGTACGAGCGAACTTTAAGTTATTGCGGATATATAAGGATTTGCCTCAATCTAAGCTTATTCGTTTGTCTGTCTATCTGTCTTGTTTTCTTGTGTTCGATGTACAGATCGCAATTTCCGAGATATTTTGATGAAATTCGACAATTGGACGATGAACTAAAGCTACTGAAAATGGTTTGGATGGGACTACTTGTCCCACTACAGAATGTGACATTATTAGGAAAACGGTCCGACTGATTTTTAATTCAGGAAACCGGAAAAATAGAAAAACCAAGTTTTTGCGATTCAAATTAAAACATTACAACCATGATTCTCTGCTATTTTACTGCACGTAACTGTTGCCTTCAGTTAAAATTTCATATACACAATGCAATTAAAGTGAAACTTTTTCATTTATGTCTTAAAAATCATTATAAGAAATGTAATAAAGCACTAACTGACAATAACAACTCAACTGATTACACCACACCATTGTAATAAACGAACAAATCGATATAATACGAAACTTTACTTCATCAACAACAAATTATAAAGAAAACTTTAATCAAATTCTCATCTATATAGCAAACAACAAAATGTTATTTATAGAAAATCCCAATAGAAAAAAAAAAACCAAAACAAAATGAATTTGTTGCTGTTTTTTTTTTTTTTCTTTTCTGGAATGAGTAAGAACATGGAAAGTCAGCTCGTTACTACATATGAATGCATTCACACCATAACTTGTAAGGATAGAAAAGTTTTTCAAGTCGATATAAAGGATGAGTTGTGTGCATTGCATACAATGCAACAACAATAACAGCAAAAGCAGTCAACTTAACAATTTTGGCACAAAATGAAACTTTGTATGTAAAATTTTGTATGCAACGCATATTCTCGTTCATCGTTCAGCGAGTGCAACCCATCTTTAGACATGTAAGAGAGTAAAAAGTAAGGAAATAAGAAATGAAAATTGGGTAAATATTGTAAATAGATAAACAACCGGGCAGACGAACGGAAGGACGGACGGACGAGTAGACTGACAAGAAAACAATCTGGCTAATAGACAAAGGAAAAAGTGAAGTGAAGTCTTCTGAATGGTAAAATGAAAGAGAAATATATCTGCACACGCATACATGTGGTACGTACGTACGTACATACGGCAAGTGTTGGTAATGTGTTCAATGCATGCACATTTACTTTTCAAAGCAACAAATTTCACTTAGCACGGGCATGGGTGCTCGTGAATTAAGGTACGAGTACGGTGTAACGACTATTGGATGTGCGGGCTGCTTACTTCAAAATTGCATAGCGACCTCAAATGCATTTCAATTCTAAATGTTGTTGCCAAAGAATTCATCAAATAACAGCAGTAACAACAACAGCAAAAAACAATATATGTTCAATTTTGTATTCGTTTCGGTTTTTGTGTGTTTCGAATTTACTTTTTGAAAGGGCAAAAATTAGGATTGCATACAGATATCTATGTCGGTTGCATTGTACTTGGTTTTTGTTGTTATTATTGCTGTTCTACATACGTTTATGATTATCGACGTCTACACCGCACACTCACTGTCTGTGTGCCTTGCACTAATATCCGTCCTACCAATATGCCCGGCGCTCACTCTATGCACACATCGAATCCGTTAGCCTACCAATCAACCAAAAAAAAAAAAAAAATGAAAAAAAAAAATTGAAAGAAAAAAAAACACAACATAAAATCCAGCGCCAGACATAAACGCAATTAACTCTCAATTTAACCTCATTCCTTGCATTCAATAGAATAGAATCTAATTCGACCTGTTTGTGTTTATTTATTTGTACATTGTACTACGGCTCAGTAAACGCAAACCTTTTTAATTTAAACAAGTACCGATTTTCCTACACCGTCCCCTAAGAACGCTATTTCACTTTTCCTGTAAGACGAGTAGATTGGCTCAAGTTAACGCAAACAGGGCACATATAGACAGACTATCACGAGCAGACAAGCAGTTTTATAACTTGTCCAAACATCATAGGCCATAACCATCTAAAGTGAAAGCCAACGTTCTCATATATCTGAAAGTTTCCTTGAAGTTGGGGGAGGAGCATGATGATGACAATAAGCGATTCTTATATAGGAGGTCTGAAATTCCCTCTTGTGTGCGTTATATCCACAAGTACATGGTCACTTGCTGGAAAGAAGCATACGTTTGGGCCTTATCTCCTGTGGTAGAGATTGCACTAGTTCTGGAAATCCCGCCTGCAAACGTGGTATCTGGAAGTAGAAGTTTCCTTGAGATTGGGAGAGGAGCAAAGCACATGATAATGACAATAAGCGATTCTTATATAGGAGGTTTGGAATTCCCGCTTGTGAGCGTCATATCCGCAAACACATGGTCACTAGCTGGAGAGAGGCGTACGTTTGGGCCCTTCCCCCCGTTCTGCAGATATGGTAGGACGTCTTGAGTTTCCTCAGGCAACTGTGGTATCTCGAAGTATGTTGTCGCTTGTTGGAAAGAAACATATGACTGGGACTTAATTTCTTCTGAAGAGATCAATATATGGCAAATCTGACTTTCTAGCTGATGTATATTTAGAAGTTACTTCTCCCTTATGGGAAGAGTAGTACACACATAATTCAATCTTGGCTATTTCTAAAGAGATCAATATTTGCCAAATTTAACCTTCTCGTCTGTTCGCCATAGTCCCAGTATGTGAAACCTTTTTCGGGCGAAGAAAAATAACTAACCAAGCAATTTCGGGCACAGATCATTATATATGAAGCGTGGGCTTGTCGCGCATCAACCATGCTTACAGTATGTAGATGTATCCGATCGTTTTTTGGACGGAAGACAAGCACATAACAAAGTTTTGACAACTTGAAGAGATCATCACGTCATGGAAGAGGACTTTTCGCGTCTTGACTGAGATTATAGTAAATGCAAAGTAAACAGTTAAGTCTCGACAATATTTCCGCACAGATCATTATAGGTTAAGTGCGGACTTCTCCCGTCTTGACCGTGGTTTGAGTAAAGAAAGTAGCTTCCATAACTTCTTTCAAACATGTGTTTTTCGCGTGTCGATCGGGGTTAAAGTACGTGTAACCCTTTGTCGGATCGAAAGAAAAGTAGATAACTAAGTCTTGAGAATATCTCCGCGTAGGCCATTATATGTCAAGTGCGGACTTCTCGTGTGATGACCGTGGTTAGAGTAAATAAGTGAGCCTCCACAACTTCTTTTAAATGCGTGCTTTTCGTGAGTTGATCGGGCTTTGTTGTATGTGTGACCCTTTGTTGGAGAGAAGAAAGAAAAATAATTTAGCCTTGATAGCAACCCGGCCCACAATTTTCGTTTGCATGGAACTTTTCGTCGAAGAGTAGTAAAGTTAGAAAGAGTGGAAAGGAAGTACGTGACCGTACATCTAGAAATATGTGTCATCTTGAGGGTGGAGAAGAAAATAAATATTTGGGTGATGATAATTTCTGAATATGTCCTCACCTACGATGTCAAGTCCGTTCAAAGTGCAGCTTCAAAGATTCGTACTAAACTATGTTTCGAATTTGATCACATCGGTAGTAACGATGGCAATCATAATCAAGCAATCGTTCTTATACAATTTCCTTATAATAAGGGAAGATTGTTGGCGGTTACGGTTACAGCATTAACATGGCATAGCAATGCATTTTTCGTTTAAGTTATCGGCATGTCAAGTAAATAACAATTTGATGTCAGTCTAACTCCGAATATTAAAATTGGAAAATAATAAGGAAACCAAAACAATTCCATTTACTATACCATGTCCCGAGTTCTATGAAAATAATGTTCGTACATTAAGTGACAAGCATGATTTTGCGCTTGTTTTAAAGCTAAAAGAAACCATTAAAGACTTTGCAATGCGTGGACTAAGTGTATGAATTTCCTCTATACTTATTAATTGCAACGAAAAGTAAAAAAAGGAGAAGGAGAAGGAGAAGAAGAAGAAAAAACCTTAATTTCAATTAAACATATGACTGAAGTGCGTGATAGTATATGGAAATTAGGTAAAAAGAACAAGAAATGTGGAGTTCGAGTTAATAGAAACCTTTAAAATTTTTGCCTTACGAAGGCCAAATGAAAAAAATTACATACCGACCGAACATTGCTCATATATATTATGGATACAAGGAGCGCCTTGTAAGAAATCTCTCAGGAGACACACTTAATTGGAATATTTTCTACACCTTAAAAACTATAAAAGAAAAACCTAATTGAGTGTAATGGCAGAAGATACAAAAAAAGAAAAAAGAAGAAAAGAAAAAAAAAGACATAAATGTAATTAAAGCGCTTTACACTTCAAGATACTCCATATATAAATATATATATATATATATATATATGTCACCAAGAGTCCGTGCATGACTCTTGGAAAACAAAGAATAAATATTTAGCATACAATGTGTAAAGAGCATATGTATACATATGTATAAGCCTGTAGGTTGGCGTTGTGTGTCGTGAGAATTTATAAATTTACCATTAGTCGCCAAGTGTCTGTGGCGTCTTAGTTTCAATATTCTTTGAGGCAACTGCTCAAACATTCGTGTAAACAATAACATGGCTATGCTATGCAATGCTATAAAAATAGTGATAAGATAAATAAAGTCCTTGCGGTGAATGACTTAAATTGTTTGTGGATGTGGTTGTCTCTCAAATGTTCTATAAACACCTTAGATATAAAATTCTTCGTAAGGTATATAGGTGCAGTCAGAGTATAATTTTAAAGACGATGGCTTATGTAAGAGTTAGTATTCCCTAGATAAGTATGTAATAAGATGTTTCTTAATTACATTTCACATTCGTGTCCGCTAAAACCGACTTCCTTTCAATTTCGTAACTTAAGTTTGCGACTTAATTCGTTCAGCAAATGAAACTTAATAGAATGGTTTATGCAAAGAGTTACTCAGTCCGAACAGCATTCATAAAGTGGGATGAGATTTCTACAGGCTGCCTATGCGCCAAGTAGATAAAACTCCAAGACTAACAAGTCCTCGTTCACGGGTTGAAATCCCAGACCAGTTCGACGATGCGTGCTCGTAGTTGTAGTGCCTGATCGGTCGATAAAGGCATAACACTTACTGATAGGGTATTAAGTTACGCCCTATAGCCCGTCTCTTTTTCCATCTCTTTCTAACCATCACCTGATTGATTGGTCTGGCTACTGCCAGACAACATCATATCATTATTAGGAGTAGCATGTGACTAATAAATAATACCTCGGATAAAAGACACGCATGAATAATTCAAAGACATATCAAC
>CCAG010009008.1:0-36633 GCA_001077435.1 Glossina morsitans morsitans | reverse complement strand
AAGCAATGTTCCTAAAGCGTATTTACAACAGATAGAGAGTTCATACGCACCGCAATCCGAAAACGATTTTTGCTCCGTACCAAAGTTTATCGCCAATGACTGGCGGAGAACGGATATTGTCCGAATGCCGGTAGATGCACCTTAATACAAACTTGAAAACGCTAAAAAGACAAACGTTTTTGCTCCAACTATCTTTCGGCATCCTTCAGTTCTAATCTTCATTATACGCATATTGTTTCTTGCACTACCCCTAACCGGAAGCTATGGTCTTTTGCTTGGTCTCATTAAACGGCAATATAAAGAGTCACATACATCTAGCTTTGGTGATGGGTATGAAAAACATCACTAAAATTTATAACAAGAAGCCTATTTCCTTGAAGTGTTACTAAACTGTATTTAAAATATGATGATATGGTTCTCTTAAAAAAAAAAAACCGTTTCTTAAATAAATCAGAAATTTCGGAAAGAAAGAACACAAATTGTCTTAGAAATCCATTGTTATCTACGTTAATAAACTATAATAATAAATTTATAAATTGTTTACACAAAAACAAACAAAACCTACTGAAAATCATGCATACATTTGCGGAGGACCTTTGTTTCAAGTGTATAAACGAAAAATATTTTAACTCTTATTCTTAAGAGACAACTATTATATGAGTTCATAAGGGAAAGAAAATAAGAGAAAGAGAGAAAGATAGAGAGAGAGAGAGAGAGAGAGAGAAATCCGCTCCCATAAAAACTAATAATAATAATAAAAGACAAAAAAAAAAACAATTGTGTCTCGATATCAAATTTGGAAAGAAATTTATTATCATTGTTGTTATTAATTTACATACTAACAATATATACACACTAGTTAAATATATTAAAAATGTAGATTTACTTTTTAATAAAATAAAAAAATTTTTTTTTAAAGCAAAATACTCTGATTTTATATAATTTAAATATTTCGTTAGTCTTTGTTGGTTTTTTTGTTTTACTTTCTTTTTTTTTTTTTTCTTTTTTAATGACTTATTTATACACAATAATCCCGAATTAAAAATTTTTAAACTAAACTTTAAAATAAAAATTAGTAAATGAGAAAATTAACTGAGATTAACTACTAACTAAAAATAAATCAAATAAATATTTTAGTAATAAACATAAAGAATTCAATGAAGTAAAAAGAAAAACAACAACAACAACAACAACAACAACAACAACAAATAAATAATTCACAATTCTTCGTGTGAAAAACAATTAATTCACTAATAATATTGTAATTGAATTAAATTCGCTTTAGGGCGGATTTCGAATACCCATCACCTAACTACAAAGTACTTATTAAGAAAACTGAATTCATTGTAAAATCAAACTTGAAAGTGTGTGATTAGGAACACATTAAGTCCACCCACAATTTATATAAAGTCTCCATATCCTATATGGCGTCCACATAGAGCGAGTAAGCAGTCAACTTTTTGCCAGAATCTACGTAGTACAATAACAGGCATACAAAAGCAGGTCCCATTTGCGGGACAAGATATGATATTTCATTTAAAAAGAATGATCAAGCAAAGCTCCTTGCATTAGCAAACTCTGAGCAAAAATACCTGAGTACTAAATACAATTTATTCGTGAATGATTCCATATTTGCGAGCACTACTTCCCCTTCCGTTAGACTAAAGTCGGTAAAATTATTGACTTCACAAAGAGGGCAAATGCACTTATAAGCTAATTTTGCCTTTTTTTTTTTTGCTCTGATATTTTCCAGATATTTATTAAAAATATTTTTTTGTATTAATTTTACTTATGACCTTCAAACTTTTATCCAACTAAAGGAAAATACAAATTTGATTTGACAGGGCAAGTAAGCTGTTTCGGTGCAAGAGATTGTGTTGCTATGTAATTTGAACTAACTGTACCGTGTTGTGAAATCCTTTTCCTCAATATGCTCGAAAGCTACTTGAAGTCATCGACAGATAAGTCAAGGACACATGTATGGTTTGGAAATTTTTTCCTAGATCGTGTATTTCTGTTTGATGCCAAACGAAATGGAGAAGTTGGTAGTGGGTATAAAAATAAAGCCACAATAATAAACATAAATAAATATGAAACAAAATATAATTTTTTTTTTTTCCTTTTTTTGTAACTTTATCTGCTGCTGAATAAGTGATGGAATTAACTTTTGAAGCATGCAATTCAAGGTTATATGTACATATGTCGTCTGAACATGCAAATGTACTCAATGTTATTTGTTGTTATAGAGTATGATAAACGCCCAGCCAAAAAAAAAAAAAAAAAAAAGAAAAAAAGAAGAGACCAGAAAGTAGAATGTACGTAAAAATGAGGTAAAGCAAACATTTTGCCATGTAATTCTAAGTGTAGCCGTAAATGTAATGAATGATGAACGAGAGAAAAATATATATTTAAAAATAAAAAAAAAAAAAAAAACGAAAAATTATATTTCAAACAAAAGAGTAACACAAAAAAATAAAAATAAACGTTGGTTTTATTTCCATCCATACTTCTTTTTAAAGATGAAACTTTTTAGGTCCTTATTACAAAAGTAACGAAGAGCGCAGAAATGAAAAAAGTAAGTGATGTGAAACGATTATATCAATTTATTGAAATGTATAAAAAGGTTCTAAACACTTTACAGCATTACTCTACGGAATATAGCTATGAGAAAACGAATTATCCCACTTCTCACTATCGTGTTGATCCTCATGTGTCCGGTAGGTTTTTTCTTTTTTTTTTCTTATACTCATCTCAAGGGATACATGAGATTTGCCAAATATCGCATGCAAGTGTCCAACGGAAACCAAGTAAAAGCATATATGTATATATCTTGATCAATGCAAGCAGAGAAATCGATAAAAGTTTATCTGTCCATGCGTCAATATCTTCATTTCAATCGTGACTCACAAATAACATCGAGAATTACAAATATCTTCTTTTTTATATCCACCTGTTTTGGTCTTAGAGATGCACACCCTCCCCCCCCCCCCCTCTCTCCCGCCAATCATCGAAAATATCCGCAAAATCACAGAAATGACCGAAGTTGACCGCAATGTTAGCAGTTAGCAGTAACATCGTCCAGGAGCTAAATATCGACCATTAAAAGATTTTACCCCCACTTTCCGCTTTATTTCTACCTTGTAAAGTGGTAATTAGTATAAAGAGCGCAACTGCTTAACACTGTAACGAGACGTTAACAACTGACAACGGACGGCACTTTCTGTTTCCGTTAAATATAGACAATCGTCGCCCTGTCAAAACGATTCAACCTCATAGTCGATGTGGATGGCACGTCTGGACCTGGGTAAATGTTATTCTTTTACCGACTCTCACTACACCAGCGAGCAAAGTACGCAATACTGTACTTAAGATTTGCATTTTTGAGTAGCGATATGACCTGAAACAGGCCTACATTCCATCAAACCAATCCATTCAGAATCATTTTTTGAATGGACCCATGCATATCTGTCCGTCTGTCTGTATTGGATCCTTGTGTTTAGTCTATAGGTCGCAATTTTTCAGATATTTTGATTAAATTCGATGCACCAGCATATTTTGGCCCAAAGACGAAATCAAATTGATTCGGACTAGACCACTTTTTCGACAACTTCCCCAATATTAATTCGAAGAGTTGTTATATGAGTGCATGGAGTGGATGGCGTAGTCGAGGATATTGAACGGTTGGTTAGTGCCACACTACAATGTTTTTGGTTATTTAATTCAAAATTGTTATAAAGAACATTGCTAATACCAGACAATCGTCCGCCCGCTTGTTTTCAAGATTCACTTTACTATCTAAACTCTACTTTTCTATTATTCCGTAAAGTGATAATATAATGGTTTTCATAAACGTTGTAATGAATTCACAGCACATTGCTTCATTCGTATCACTTCATATCGCATTGAAATTCATTATATCACAATTATGTGATTTTCATAAGATTCAAAATCACGTTTACGATGTAAAGCACAGGCGGAACTAGTCATTAGTTAACTGTACCGTTTTCTCTCAAAAAAGTTCACAAAGTTAAATTTCCATTCAAATGTAACGTCCCTTGCCTTTCGGTAATGTGATTACGGTCACAACTAAAGCATGTGCAGCTCTTTGCGGTAATATGGGTGTCTGGATGATAACGGACGACAGTGTAGTTTACACTTGCCGGTGGCTAAATCAACAAGTTACAGAGAAAGCTCCAAAGAAACAAAAAAAGTAATCGCCATTTTTTGCAAAGTTAAGCTCTTCTGCTAGGCTTTACCAATAAGTTATAATCATGCTCGAAGTAGTCTGTTATAAGTGTGAATGCGATAACCCTTCTCTCTATAGCATATCTTACTGCAAGCCTTACCCCAGGCGTAAATACATATATTTGTACAAATCTTATGGCTAAGAGTACGCGACCGTAACGTATTGGCGACTTTGGTTTTCATGGAATAAAAGTAATCGAAGCTAACGCTATCGTCATAATGTGGACTCCGATAGGATTACCCGAGTACTATGTTGAAGGTGGTCGGCAAAAAAATCGTCACACTCGAATATTCTTAGTGCCAGACACTAAAAAAGGTACAAAAATAGCTACTTGCACATATTTGGAAAAGGCTTTTAAGAAAAATTGATGGATTGTATAAATTAATCAAAATAATTTCCATCACTTTCAAGGAATTTTTCTTATCTTTCTATCAACGTGGCGATTCCGTGTCGAAAGAGCAATATCTTCAGCGATCTAATCATCGACCAGACCGGTTTTCGCACTGCTTCAGCATTTCCAAACCGCATGCCAGCCAAACCATGCTGCCTTAATCTAAACAAGCCCTATGCCAATCAAACGGCCCTATGTCTGCTGAGTGCACTGACAGAACTTCTCGCCCGAGCAGCACCAGTGTGTCCTTGATATCTCTTGCAACAAGTCGTATGATTGACATTTTCCTTCCTTCCTTTCGTCTAGAAACAATGCATTTTTTTGAGAGTTTCTGCTGGCTTTTTGTCTATTAAGGCTTGCAATTCATTTTCGAACTTCTTTCGTCCTTCCGACCGTTCATTGTCATTGACAACAAAATCAACACTTTTAAATCATTTAAATCGAAACTGACAATTGCTATAGGATTGAGTAGCATCGCTATAAGCTTCTGAAAGTGTTTGCTGGGCTTCGGCAACAGATTTCTTCACATCAAACAACAAAAGTAATCATTGTTGAAAATGCAATCTTGAGCGCTCCATGATTAGCGTCTGTATAAACTGAATAGGCCTGTAATACTGAATCGGGAACTATTATTTTATGTAGAGGAAGGCCAAAATCATCGAACTTAACCGTTGCCTACACTGATACTTCGCATTACTTTATCATTTGCATAAGTAAATATTGATGATCATAATACATGCAAATACCTGTTATATGTATACATAGTTGAGGTCGGCGAGCTTTTTAAGTTAAAAACAGTAACACCAGTAGAACTAATTGGGAGTAAATGTACGCCCACATACATGACGTTTGATTTGTCTAGCATTTAGTTCCGAGTAACCTATACTGAAATCATATGCTATATCCTATATAAGAGATTATTCTCATTCAATTTTCTACATAATTCTGCTGACTTTTTAAATTTCTGAAAACTTTGCTGTTTTTTTTTTTTTTTTGTGTTTTGATAAAGTTTTACATCGTTTTTATATATTTTCTGCATGTACCATAAATATTGCGTAACTTTTTGTTCTTTTTCATCAGAGCAAAAGATTTATAAAAAAAAGGAAATTATAGCTAACTTAAGCCGTAACTTTATACCACAAATGCTTTTGACATATTTATAGATGATGTCACGACGAAAAAACCAAAGCCTATAGATTTAAAATCAATCGGTATAAAGGGAAAATAAATATGAAGACAAATGAATGAAAAAGAATAATATTAGTAAAAAAGCGATAATACAACGATAATAACAACGTTGTACGATTGTGTATATTTTTTTTCTTAGATGAGAATTCAATGGCGATTGTAAACAAAAGTGTAAATGTATGCTGTGAACACATGGAAATACACGCCGCTTGTAAAAGGGAATGATCAACGAAGAGACAGACAAACTTTTT
Source organism: Glossina morsitans morsitans (assembly GCA_001077435.1). NCBI lineage: Eukaryota > Metazoa > Arthropoda > Insecta > Diptera > Glossinidae > Glossina > Glossina morsitans. The sequence goes on along the minus strand of CCAG010009008.1, from coordinate 30,557 downwards.
TTACAGAGTCGAGTTGAATGTGCAAATGAAAGGAAAGAAAAAAGCGAGATGTGTGGGTGCTTACGAAAGGATTTTCCTATAATTGAAGCGTTAATGAAATAAAAAGTTTTTAAAAAGTATTGAAATGAAGCTGAGGCTGAGTGCTCGCATAAAGCAAACACAATGTTGACAATAAAAGTAGAAAATAATCCTCAGGAACGAGCAAAAGGATTTACCCGATTTTCGAGCATACAAAATAATTATAAATAAAATGTTAAGCAATTGCACTCTTTATACTACTTATCGCTTTATAGTATAGAGTATGAAACCGGGGGAAAACAAATATTTTTAGCCGATAGATGATGAAGCGTTTTGCCATATCTTCATTCTGCTTGTAACAAAGGGAAGTCGCCATCAAAGTCCCCTTAGGTTATATACAATTTCCATGTCAACGCATAATTGCAGGTCAATTTATTTATCCGGTCACCTGCCTTTAGCTCTCTTTAATTCGCAAATATTTCTTGTCGTTTTGTAGTTTCTTGTTTATTTATTCAGATCGAAGAAGAAGAATGCAGTCTATTATTAACTGTTGATGTCTGGTTAAACGGTGAAACGGCCGTTCAAAAAACGAGCGAAATATCGAATAAGGACAACAAAAAGTTTCTTTTTCACAGGGCATCCCTTCATCCGTCCGTAGTCAAAATCGGTTCCCGATATGTTGAAAACACTCAAGTGCTAGCCCATGCCCGCCACCAAACACGAGCTCATCTTATTACCAGTCGTTTGCATCGATGTCACAGCGCGCACTTATGGAATAACTCTTCATATCTTACGAAAATGTAAGAAAATGGTTCGATGAGTGCTTTGCCTCAAAATGTCAACAATTCTTTTTGGCGTGTCATCCACACATTCGCAGATAGGTGGGAAAAATGTCTAACTATTAATGGGCAATATCTTGAATAAAACATTTCTTGTATTTATCATACAATAAACTTGTGTTCTTTTCACAAAAGTTTGATTTCATACACACACACTTTGTATACTAAAATGATGATCTAAACTTATTGGAGGGATATTCAAAAGCGGCAACATGTCCGTGACGAAAGTTGAGGATTTAAATGCACATGCCTTGCATCACCTAAACTTTAACTTTGTTAATTTGTTAACAGAGTTCCATATATATATATAGAAATAAGATATAGATACAAATATGCATGAGATTAAATAATTGAGTTGAGAATTTCGATGTGCTATAATTAGGAGATATACCACCATGAACCACACTTTCACCAAATTGGATGAGTGATGCAGGTCACTATCGTACGGGAATTCCCATGCCAGTGCCATATGAAGACATTACAGTTTCCACATCCATAGCATTTTATGTAATGTTCAATTATTTTCCTTTTCACCGACGTACACTTCTTTTCGCATTATGCGCAGATAAATTTATTTTTGTTTCGTCATTTCGAAATGTATTTCTCCACTTTTTTCCGGGCTAAAGCAAAATCCTTCCTCTTCTCTAAACTAACAGTTCGAAGCAAATGAACTTTTCGAGCTATTCTTCTTTGGAGATTCGCACATAACAATCGTCTAAAATTATCATAGGATTATGGGAAGCAGGAGCTTTTTACTGCACCGAGTCTCTCAATATTTCTTGTGTACCTCATAAAGGTGTACGGCCCACCTTGCGATACGGCAATAAATGTGTACCTTGTTCACCGTCATTTCAAAGTTGCTGACCTAGCCATCCTCCTTCCTTGCTACAATGATGTGCTCGACTCATCTAATATTACAGTTAACATTGTCTTTACAATCCAACTTTACAGCAAAATATTACAAAGCCTTTCACTTTTCACAACTTTACAGAGGGCGTCCACATAAAAAAGTTGCTAAAGAAAAGGCAAAAGCCTTCAACTTCGTACTGCAAGCATTAGATCACGTGGGATACCCGCAAATTGTTTTGAAAAGTGTTGTGACTTGCAACTCAAAAGCGACTAAGCTGGAAATCGTCCAAGCTAAAGCAAAGTAAAATAAATATGATTTATATGCGCGAAGGATAAAAGATCATGTTATACTCATAACAAGAGGCATCCGGATGATACGCTTCTTTCAAATATTTAAAATGATATTAGGGCTCTCTTAAGGCATAGCCCTTCAAATGAAATGGAGTCGTTTAGAATCACATCGCGAGTACAAAGTAAAAGTTTGTAAAAGATTTGTAAAAGAAACCAAATCTTGAAAATATTTTCTATCGCTAGTCACTAGTTGCTCGTATTCTTTACGACAGTTTATGAATGAATCCCATAGACAAAGTACAAATTGTCTTTTGAATATTAGATGAGGCCCCGCAATGCTCTAACGAATTCCTCAACTTTTATTCAATATCTCGGAATCGAGTGATGGAAACTAATGGCGTTGATATCAAGAAATATCACTAAACATCTTTCAATTCTTAACGAAGAGTTGTTTTTTTTATTCTTTTGCAATTTCAGACGAAGCTTATTAAAGGATCCCCAAATCGAATTATGCCATAACATATAAGAAAAGTTAAAATTCCGTAATATTGTAAATGCATTATATTTGTTAGTATTATATGAAATTGAAAATATTGAATGCCAAGTAAGAAAAAAGAAACTGTCAAAGGCACAAAATGTTACATGATTTAATAACGAATGCAGTAAGAGGAAAAAAAAAAAAAAAAAAAAAAAAAAAAAAAAAAAAACACCGAAAGCTTTAAGTTTATGCGGAAAAAAAATAAAAGTGCGTAACTTGAGGCAACCCAAGCGTATACATGCAACACTAAACTACAATGAAACTAACAGGGAAGCTAGTCAATGCAGTGAGCCGAGAACCCAAACTGCGTTAAGTGTCAGAAGAAAAATGGCGGTCATGAACTTCAACAAAGTTTAAATACTTTTGAAGTTTTTTTGACAATTACTAAACCAACTAATTGTGCTTTAGTTGCCCATGGGTACGTATGGCGTGTTTTATATTTTGTTTAAGCATTCGGTACGTGTTAAGGCAGCCACAGGAGGGCAACAAAGATTATATATTCAGTGTATGAGTTTGCGGTCAAGCTGATGGTTGTGTGTTGGAATCCTTAATAACAACAACATGAAACATAACGGGTTGTTATTGAAATTTAAGTAAACCGCAAATTTATATGCCTATGTATGTATATGAGCGTTCAGTATATATATGTATATGTATATTATATGTATATATTGTACGTAAATCTGCACTTAACGCTTGACGCACAAGCAAGCAAACATTATATATTTTAATCTTATTGCATTAATTTCAAACACTAACCACTTGAGTACACTTGCAATACATTATTGGGGTCGTTCGCTCCACGCATTCGAAATTAACTGGAAAACTCGTAATGGTCGACAAGCAAATATTTGTATTGTACTTATGCTATTTAACCGTTTTCATGGCTAAATGCACGGCACATAAATATATGATACAGGCATGTAATTAAACATTGTATTCAAGCTACTTCCAGCTAGCTCTCTCTATCTCTCTCTTTCTATCTATCTATCTATCTATCTCTCTCTCTCTCTCGCTCTCTCTCTCTCTCTCTCTCTCTCTCTCTCTCTCTCTTTCTTTATCTATCTATCTATCTATCTATCTATCTATCCATCTATCCATCTATCTATCTATCTATCTATCTATCTATCTATCTCTCTCACTATCTCTATCTCTCGATCCCTCACTCCCGCTCTCTCTCTCTCTCTCTATCTTTCTTTCTTTCTTTCTTTCTTTTTTGCTGAATCTCTCTCTATCTAGTTCCTTCATACGCTTCGCATATGTGTGGGAATATTTTATCTTAAATTATATATAGTTTGTATGAGTCGGATTATAACATCTATACTTTCGATAGCCTTGTTCTGCCCATTTACTACGACTATGTCCAGTTTATTGGCGTTGCTTGGACGGTCAGTTACGACTTGTCTGTCCTAATGTCCTAGTGTCACTCTCGTTCTCTCTTACCGGTGCTGGCTGATACTTGTAATACGAGACTTGCGGTATTTGTACAATTCGTTTACTCGCCTATGCTTGAGGTACTATTTTAAATACCTGATCGGGATTATTTAGGTGTTCCGCGCTAGCAAGCTTGTGCACTGTGCATTAGTGTTCAACAGAGATAAAAGAGATTTGTCCACCAATTAATTCCCCTAACGGGACTACAAGGGTTTCTCGTCATTCTCACCCGCTCGTCCTGGAGTTATAGGCATGGCGGACAACACACTACCGCGACTCGTTGTTTTTGGAACGTGCTGCCCGCATTTGCAGCAATGGTCCTCCCCACCGTACGTGACCATCCCATTTTCAAGTCGAACGTTTACAAACACGATTCCCTGTCTCCACTCTTCTGTTTCGAGAACACTTCCTGATCACTACTGGGCTCGTATAGGGGTCATGTCCTGAGTGGCTAGTCGTAGAAAAAAAAAAGTCAGTCGAGTCAAGAGCGTTGAATCCTTGCGTTCAAATGGACAGAAAAGGCCAAAAAGAAAAAAAAGAGAAAGCATTGTCTTCGGAAGGTAAGTATCTAAAATTCATTTCGAACCTGCCCGACTAATTCTAAGCAGCAATGTATTTCACAAATATTTATGCGGTTTACGACAATACCTGCAATTAAGTTTATTTGTATAAACACACTTTCGTACTCACCTCGCATGCATATCAATAACGTTCCTTTTGTTTTGTTCTAAACGTTGATCTTTTTCGCCCTTTCGTTTACGTTGTAGTTTCTTTTGTATCTATTATATCCACACATATATCGTATATTTATGCATATGTGCACGTGCTTGACTTTATCTAAATATATAATAAAATTCCGTCTTATTTTTTTGTGTGAAAAATTGCACAAGAAACTGGTCATGCAATTTATGTTTGCATAAACGGTACACATGTTAAATTATATGCAAAGTGAAGCTTGGCGTGCATCGCTGATGTTAGCTCATTATATTTCTGCATTATTATTATAAACGTTTTCGTACTTTTCACGCCACGTACATGTAACAGAATATATTAAATTCTTGATTCTGTTAGATTGTGTCACTGTAACGATCTTTATGGAAATGAATTGCAAGAAAAGTCCATTATTATGTATAAATACGCATTGTATGGCCATAACTCAAATTAGGAAGAACAATAAATTTGATTAAATATTTAGACCTTAAGCCTAAGATGATTTAATATCAGAATCTCCTTTGAAGGTTTTGCTTATTAATTACCGTTAGAAGTTTTGAATTTATTAATTTGTTTATTCATATTTTCAACTTTGACTGAATTTTATTAAATGATAGCTTCTTCGGGAACCAACTGGAAGATTCAAGTTGATCGCACTCAACAAGGCTTCCTTATCGATAATCCCATCCATCAACTTGTCAAGAGCGAATCGTAACTTAAGTTATCACGTGCCATGGCCAATTCCTTAAAGCGAAAAGCAAGAATTATTTTCGAATCGATTCAATTCATTCGCGATAAGAGCAATTGAACGGAGATCATATCTCAGAAGCATATCCAAACGTAGGTATTACTTAAGTCATGTAGGGTCCTTTGTATAATATTTGGATCATCGAACTCTCGATTTCACGCTTTAATAAACCCTAATAGGAATCTTACTTTACTAATGGAGGATTTGATATGTAGATTAATGCAAGGTGTGGCCGCCGCACGCAAATAACTTATTATTGTAAACTGTTTTACTCCCTCTAACGGTTAACACTATTTTGAACACTATTTTATACAAAATCAGTCTTTATATATATATATATATAAACATATTTTCTATGGGCGATGCTGCAGTATCTGGGATGTAAATGGGAAAAATTGACCACGCCTAGCCAATATAACAGTGTACCAAAATTAAATATTTATTCAATACCTTTATAGCGCGCAGAAACTAATTTTAAAAACCCCCTTAAAGTATATAAAATCTTGGCCAGTTTGAAATTCGGAATGCACCTACCTAGGCATGCCCGTCTGCTCGTCTGTCCAAATGTCCGTCTTCCCAACTTTGTAGTATCTGCGGTAAACATTGTCCCGTTCGCCAAAAATCAAGATGTCGCCTACAAATATGCAAAAGAAAGTGAAAATTACCTCTACCCGGTAAAAGACACCCCTACACGAACCTATAAACACCTATGCTTTCCATGTTTTGCTTGCTACTCATAAAGTTAAGGATCAATAACAGACCCTCCGCCACAACCAAGAAAATCCCAAGAAACTGGTTTAAAAACTATTTTTCTTTCTTTTAGTTACTAGAATGAATTTACCCCTTGAATAAATTTCAATTGCCAGTCGACTTACTTCAACTTTAGTTTATCTGCATAAGAATCGCGACATCTACCTCTGTCTTCGCGAGTTCAAATCTCAATGCGGTCATAGTTACAATGAGCGCCCAGTCGGTGAAGGCATAACACGTACCGATTGTGAACACAACCATTAAGCTGCGACCGCTTTTCTAATGCTTCCTCTTCCCGCATCCTTCCATGGCCACGACCGTGTTACACGAATAAGAGACATTCCCTGAATGATTATTTGTATTAAAATAAAAAAAAATATAAATGTGATTGACTTACTCTTACCGATAAAAACTATTTTAAACTACTGACTTAATGGAATAACTCGTGACCTTCATTGGCTATCAATGAAGTTCAAAGAAAGCTATCTGGCATCGATTACCGCTTTAGAAGCATCAATGCTACGGCAGCAAACCGATCGGGCAATTCCTCTCCTGTTTCCTTATGTGTTGTATTTTGAAACTTCAACGTCCTTTCCACTCAGCCATTACATAGTATTTTGGATATTATATAACCTGACAGTCGATAGAATTTGAAATCGATTGCTTTGCTTCAAAAATTATTTATACTCCTCGTATAGATGCGGAATCGTGGATTACAATCGTGGATAGAAACCCTAACGACATCAACGATCAATTTTATCGATCATACGAAATGAGTTCAAATTCAAAGCGACCGCTTCGTTTTTTCAAAGACACTCAATATCTTGTAGCAGGAGCTTTGATGCCCAATTATTTGCTCCTCGGAAGCGTTGAAGAAATGGCGGTTTTACTATTTTTTTTTCAGAACACATGACGAACAATTTGCAATGTCGAGGAGGCGATATTTCGCATTACTTTACCATTTTTGCATGTGGAAGTCGCTGGCCAAAATTAACGAAAAACTCCTAATAAATACACATACAATCTGGCCCTGATCCAGAACAAGCAAATCTTTGTTGATAATTGGAAATATCACTTTTCTGAATGTTACAATCGTATACATATAGCAATGTTGACGAATACAATAAATAGTACAATGTACGCAAAGTATAATTTCTCAAAATTGTTTCTTTCTTCTTTAGATTATTTGTGAAAACCTGAAAGTACTTTGCTTGTCTGAAATTTAATAAAAATGATAAAAAGCATCCAATAAATTTTATGTAAATTTCATATAAAACACATACAAATACGATATTTTTTTTTTTTTTTTGTTTTTTTTTTTACATTTATCGTTACACACGAGCACTGCGGACAAAATGGGTAGAGAAGAGGAAACTTTAACTTAACTTTAGTTTTTAAACTTTGCATAGTATGTATATAAGCTTAGCAGAAGCAAGTAGAAGACAAAAACCAGAGAAAAATTCAATATGATAAAATTCAGTTACGAGGTTACAATGTCTCGAGTACTTACAATGTTCAAATCATTGCATATGTATGCGTATTTTTGTGTAAATAAGTAAATGAGATAAACGGAACTAACATAACATCTAAGCAAATACTTTGTTCCTGCTAAAGTAATTAGCTTTGTTAATTTGAAGTTTTTATCTAAAAGCAACCTTTTACCTCAGTCAAGCACTTAGTAATTGTATTAAAATATTTTAAGTGAAACATTAAAGCGTTTACGCAACAATAAATTATTACAATAAATTCCCAATTCAATTTTTAAGTCGGTAAACTGCAGCCTTATAGAAAAACACCGCAATGTAAAAAATTGAACTAAAAAAAGAAAAAAGGGGATAAAACAAAACGACAACAACGACAACAACATCAGCTATTGAAATCTGAAAGAAGTAAACTAAACGTTTTTATAGTCAATCGATAAAGCTAAAAGAATGACAAAAATAACAGTCAAGAGACTTTGGAAAGCAATTATGGCTCAAACAAATCAAAAAAAAAAAAAAAAAAAAAAAAATTAGTATGTATTGTGCTACGCTGTCGGATTTTGTTCACAAAAGGGAAAAAATAAAGCAGAAAAAAGTGTACAGCAGCAAGCAAGCAAGCAAGAGAACTAACTAACTGTGTGTGTACTTTGTGGCGAATTCTAGATACCTATCACACAACATACATATATGAGAATCGGACTATACAACATACTGTAGGTCCATGGAGATCATTTATGTGTCTATTATTGAAATATGCCTTAGAGACCCCTCAGAGCGTTTACGTACGTGATGACCGTAAGATTGTGAACACATTTTTCGGCCATACACCATGCGTCAAAGACTCAACACTTGTAACCGAACAGTAAAGCGTGGGCCATCAAAGAAGATCATGAATGTTTCGACATGTCATAGAGGCTGATTGTTTTTTTTTTCTTCAACAAAATTATTACTATTACTATAATTTGTTTCAAGCAATGGGATAGAATTTTCAATAAGGCCGATACCCTCCGATGCTAGTATTTTAGGACTTTAATCTTTCAACTTATTTCTCTGACTAAATTAAAGAAATAAATTCTAGCACTAAAAAGAAGAATGAACACTAGAAACTAAAATTATCGGATCTACAGCTCTCTCAACACTCTATAACAAATATTCATCTAAAATTTGATACCTTATGATCATCTAGTAATGTTTAGTATTTAAAATTGATCCCAAGGTGAATATAACTTTCCTAACTTATGATAACAAGGTATTTATTTTACTTTATGTATATATTTTTTAATACGACCTCTTACTCAGGCGATATGACTCCTTCAAATATTTTCAACACACATGTGCAACATTGCTTCATATTACATAATTTGAAGCTCGCTTTAAATATTAGGGGTACAAATAAGTTTCCGTCGTTTTCTATCAAAGGTGACGAATTATTTATGAAAGAGCGGCGATAAGTGTTATTGAAGGTACAAGTGTCTATCACTAGCCATTTCCCATTTTCCTAATCTTTCTGGCAGCATTCGGATGCCATGTCGGAAGAACCCTTCATCTCTTGAGGCTGTCCACGAATTGACCCAATTTTTGAGGTAAAGCGTATGAAAACGTTTCCTGAGGGTCTGAATTTCTGATTACTGGAAACTTGCGATATAATCACTTATGGCCCACGCCACAACTGTTCCTGTCGCAACTGGTTCAATTATTCCTGGTAGCATTCCGCAGTGATGGTTCCATTTAAATGAAACAAACCACAATACACGGTGCACAGTTCACGGACCTTCACTAAATGGGGCCGGTAGGGATATTCAGCCTAATCGTCGATATTAATGGTTCTCCTACTCTGTCACCTGATTAATCGGGCTTTGGATATCGTAACGTATTCACTATTTATACACGACAACACATTCTCGCTAATGACGTTTCTTCGGCACAAAACTTGATATTTTCAAACGAAGAATATTATTTGGTGCTGATGGGGAATCGCTAATACTTCAGGACTATGTTGTTGTGGGGCTATCTTTTGTCAAGTGAGGGAAGCTTTTTTGTTTTTCGTCTCATTAGAGTTTAAAAGTCATTTACAAATTAAACGCCGGTGAGAAATCTTGCAAATGCGAGTACCAAAAAAAAAAAAGGTCAAGTGCACGGATCGTTATAAACGATCCGAATCGAAAGTAAACTCTTCTCAATTCGAAGCAACTCTGTTGCAATAATATACTGCGGATATCTGTCCATTGTAGCTTTAGAGAATCTGCAATGCAACTGTATTTTTCGATAGCTTCTTTCCGAGAAATAAGGGAAATCAACGCTACGCACTAAATGCAAACAGTGGGAATAGCTGATTGTAAGTATTGGTGACGGGCGTCCTAGTTAGTTCTCATTTAACGCTAGGTGCTAAGCGGAAATAGTTAATTTTTAGCACTTCTTTTGATTCCGTTTTTAACAAAGTAATGGGAGGGTCGGATTTAAGAGTTATCAAGTAAGAAGCTTACATTCCGCTGAGGTCAAATCTTGTATATCCATCACTATTCGTTTACCAGACAACGTGTAGAAACGCGTTCGCATGGTTCTACCAAATTTGAAGTCGATATTGTTATTTTTGCGGTTAGGAGAGTGCCAACAATACACGCCTCACCGAGGGACAGACATAGCTAGATCGATTCATAATTTCAGGCTGATTATATACATTTTATAGAGTCTCTGGAGCTACCTTTTTGGTGTTGCAAACATTATGACAACAAGAGTGTACTCCCAGGCTTCAGTGATGAGTGTAGAACACATTCGAAAATTAATCATTTATTGTAGTCAGCATCATATGAAATTATTATTTTGCATTAGGAGCAAACTGTGCAACAATTTTCGCCTTCCTCTGAGTTTTTCTGATTCCAAACAAGAATACAAGAGTACAGACTTGGCTATGGATATTTATACTTTGATCTGTTCTCGATTTCTTAATGTTATATTCTTCAGATCGGCCCAATCAATTTCAACTTTTACAACAACTTTTGCAATCTTTGAAAGCATTTTAACAATAGACGACAGATCAAATCAATTGATTTAAGTTCTGTTTAAAAAACTCAATAGATCTTAGATGACTTACATTGACGGATGTTACAAAGAGGCTAAAAAAATTAATATGCTTTGATTATTCAAAGTATAGCAATGAAAATGTAAAACAGTGAATTTCTTCACCCAGTCGAGTTGTTGTTGTGTTTTTTTTTTTTTTTTTTTTGAACTGATCTTCATGGCAGTTGAGTGCATTAGTTAAGTTGGTGGTGACCGCACACGCTGCAACATACACATATGAATAGATATATATTCCCATGGAATTTTAGTTAAAAACGAACTACATGAGATGAAAGGAAAAAAAATTCAATTCAATTTATTTTACTTTCATGAACAGAATGCGCTGATTTATTTATACGTACACGTACTGTAGTTAGATGTATTACTGCACCAACACGTACAGTACGCCGCAAAACAATTGGGACTTTTGTCTTAAAAAAACTTTTCCTCTTCCGTTTTTTAATTCTTCATATTTTTTACATCAATGTTGTCATATTTTTTTGTGAAAAAAATTATTAAATTAACATTTTTTTAAAGGAATGCAAAAAACATCTAACAAACGGACAAGTCTCGTTTCCCAATCACTTTAATTGACAACAGTAAACGTCTTGATTACATATCATCAATAATCATAAAGAACAAATAAAGTAATTAGATTACCCAACACTTAATAGTCTTACGATAACTTTCCATCTCTCAAGTCACCGTGTCTCAGTCTATTAAATATTGAAATGTTTTATTAGAAGGAAGCCAGCAACGAATTTCTAATAAACTCTAATATTTTGCAGGCTATGTATGCGAGAAAGGGAAGGGGACCGATCCGAACCGTTTCCCGACCTAGATAGGTTAAACACAAGGAAGCGGGGACGAACAGACGGACAGACAAGCTAAGATAGATTCAGCAAGTGAAAACTGATTGCAGATTCCATAAATTGAATCTGACGGTTCGATTTCTACCTTAAGTCTACAAATTAGATTTGAAAAGTAAAAATTTATCTAACTTTCACAAATATTTATGGAAAATCTACTACTAATAATCAAGGTTCTCGCAACGTCCCTTTAGTCCCACATGGCCCATTGATATGGACTAAGAGGAGGTGAATTTTCATACATGAAGATTTACTGTGTCATGAAAATTTAACGATCAACGAATTAATGGCTTCGGGTAGTTCGCCGGACTATCCTGATCGAATACCTTACTCCTTCGCTTTCTCTGATAGAAAAAAGGGGACATATATGTGAGTCATGAATAATAAAAGACTTTCGATCATAGAACGTTATAATGCTGTGCATGTTTGTTTTGCTAACAATTCAATATATTAAGTGACTATTGAGTCCATTTTTAGTCTATTAAAAGATTTTAACGCAAGACTGACCGATGTGATGTAATAAAATGTCGATGTCTAACTTCTTATTCCTTTCTCTAGCCTCCTAAGCCCCCATACTATGGAGTTATATCTCAAAACGCTTGTGTCCATTCCATTATGTTTCCTAGACGTTTTTCTCATTTCGCTTAACCTTCGAGGGCTCGTCAGACTTACACAATTTATGATCCTATTGGATAAAAGAAAGACTACTCTGAGTTATGTCTATCTCTGCTGACGGCACGGTTGGAAAATGGAAGGGAGATGACCGTAACCATATCCAATCCACATAACTCTTCGTACAATTAGCGTTGCCAGTTAGAAAAATGATCATATTCGAAACACGTCAGCTGACTGACTTCGAAAATGATAACACTATCTGTTCCAAAATGCTTCTTTTTCTTATTGCTAACTTACTATCTACGAATTTACACTACAGCACAATATAGCTAAGATAACTTAAAACTATCTATGACACCAACCCGAGTGAAATAACTTTGGTTTTCATATTGCACGATATCTGCATGTAATTAATGGAAAGGTTTCCGATTTTCGTATATTATTTATTTAATTCACGGGGTTATCCAAGATATAAATTGCTTTGTCGTATTTTGTATATTGTGCTTATAGCAGATTATTTCATAACTGTACTTCGTGTCTTACTTTTTATGCATTTTAACAATACCAACAATTTAGCTGGTATTCTAAACACTTCCCTGCTGTTTTCCTTTCCACTGTGTTAGTCTTTTTTTACGTTTATAGAAATGTTACACTATTCGTGTTAACAATAAATGGTGCTCAATAGTTGTAGTAATATGTCTATCTATTGTTGAACTTAGAGTAAAAAAAAAAAAAAAAAAAAAAATATTATATTGTGTTCACGCTTTATCGCAATCATTATGCTTTTACACATAGCAGCCAGCTGAGCCATTTCATTAAAACGGATATACACCGTCATAGTAGTGTTTTTTTTTTTTTTCTCTCTGATTTTTCTATTTTTCCATTTCTCTCTGTTCAATTGTTCAGAGAAGATATGCTTTTTCAAATATTTCCGTGATTATCACTGTGTGTTTAAAGGTATTTTATTTTTTATGTTTATACAGACAAAGACATGCGGAATTCTCATAACCGTGAACGTTCGATGATATGAACTATAAATTTTTATTGTTTAAGAAATCTTAAATCCCTGCTTGTTGGTATTACGATTACGAGTGCTACTGTTATGCTATACAGGTATGTGTATCATTTAATAGAAATATAAATGTTGCGATCTTTCTCACTATGGAGATTGTAATCTCCGTTAATGGCAGTTTGTAGCGGTAGTAATATTAATACATCCAGATGAGACAAATGAAAGATAGAAAAAATTATCTATTATTTATAATTATCTTATATATATGTAATCATGTAAATATATACATACAAGCGTTGTACAAATGCGCTGTATCGAAACCGTGTTATATAAAACTTTTTTATTTATTTATTTAAACTAAGATATAACCATAATTCAAGTTTAGATATTATATAAATCTAGGAAATGTGTGCCAATTGTTATACAAGACTTTGATATAACATAACTCAAGGCAATATGTAACGTGCTATATTGAAATCAAGTCTTACGATTTAAAATGTTATGATAACTGAAATTTCTCTCCAAAGTAAATTAACTTAAATTTTTATAAAAAAAAAAAAAAAATAAAACACGAAAGAATACTACAATCGGGCAAGATCAACCATGAGATGTGCGACTAATATAGTCATTTATTCATTATCAAAAATGTCATATTATATTTTTATGTAAACGCATAATTTTCATGAAAGTCCTCACATTCAAGGACACTCAAAATGTCCTGTAACGTCGTCCAAATTTAGCAAACTTAATCTAGTTGTCAACGACTTTCCAGTTGCTTCCGTCATAACAGACCACAAATTGGACTTTATCGCCTTGGAAGGGCTCCTATATATGGTGCGGTCTAAGGACTAATTTTCATCATAAAATATTAAAAATTAAAATTTTTAAAATATAAAGGCATATTTTTCATTAAAACTCTCACGAGGGTTGGGATCCAAATAATAGACATACGCCGTCCAAGGATAATTTTTTTTTTTTTAAGTCAAATTAGTTTTATGAACGAATTTTCATTAACAAATATTGAAAGTTAAGTCTTCTCACTTCCCATAAGATATTTGTATGACAAGGGATTCAAAAATTGGCCCCATTCCGATTTCCATATCAATTTAGAATGTCCAAATACTATTACTGAGCAAGTTTGGTCATTAAATTCTGAAAACTATGGTATTTCTTGTCATAGCAAAGTAAGGCGTTATATGAGGAGGTCGAAAAGCGGGCCGATTCGAACTATGTTCAATCGTTTTCGTCCTTGGACCAAAACACGTCAGGGTGCCAAATTTGATTAAAATATCTCGAAAATTGCGACCTACAGGTTGAAGGCAGAATTAAATGGACAGACAAGCTCAGATCGATTTACAAAATGATTCTGATTCGATCGGTATAATAATATGTGTGCTTAAGGTAGTAAAGGTGGCTTAATCTAATAATATAAAAATTCCCCTTAATTTTTGAACATATGTAGAGATATAAACATATCGCTCGTTATATATCGTTCGTTATCGTTCATGCACTAACAGAATGTTATAAAACTTTTTCGTATTATAACTTTCGTGTCATTCTAATAAATTATTTTTGCAAATATTTATCAAGTTTAAAGCAGCCCAAGCTGCACTTTTTCACAAATCATATAAAAAACCGTGAACTAAATTAATACGATAAAGCAAAATAGTCGGATACACACATATATTTCGGGCCTTCATTATGTACAAAACATAAAATCCAATTTTCCTTTAGTAAATGCCCAAAAAAAAAAAAAAAAATAAGAGCAAACTCAAAATAAATCTCATAAAATGAACTACTGATAAAATTTGGTATTTGTGCACTGAGTTGTAAAATCACTTAAACCGACCAAACCATTTAGTTGAATAAGTCTGCGATTCATGTATTGTGCTGTGGAAATAAAATTGAACAAAAAAAATAATAAAATAAGTCTCAATAAGTCTCACAATAAAAGGCAACATGCATTTATGTATGTATAGATATTTCTACAATATATACATATATACTTATATATATATAAGAAAATAAACAAATTTGAAAGGAGCTTATATATAACATGCATGCGTAATAATGCAGGCAGATGAAAGCCAAAATTGTTAGTTACCCGTACTTGTAATATATTTTACATACAATTTTCGATCAAAACACCACACATCCTGCATATGCATAATAAATGGTTCTTAGCGAGCAAACAACTGGTGCTTAAATAAATAACTTTTTATTCATTTTCTAATATTAAAAAGTATGCTTAAGGTTTATCTCTGTATATATCGCCAATTTAAAAAAAAAATATAAATAAATAAATAAAAATAATGTACAGTAAGGCAAACAGCGAACACAACTGATGCTTAAATATAAACTGCTTCTCATTCAATTTCTAGTTTCGAAAAGTGTACTTAAGATTTATTTATATGCATCAACTAACTAATCAAGTAACTAAGCAAGCAACCAACCCTATAGGAAAATTTAATTGATTTATTTCATTAGAACATTCAATCTGAAACAATCTGTACAAACAAAAATGAAATTCCTAATACCTGCATTCGATCGGTGAAAATGTTCAATTAATTTTCTTTACTCTAATCGTAACATATTTCATATTTCCATTCAATAGATAAACTCTCTCTCTCTCTCTCTCTCTCTCTCTTTCTTTAAGTCAATATTGTATTTGAAACTTGTATTCAACTTCACCGACCCAAGATGAACTTTTAAAAACTTTAACCTTTGCCTCTTTTACCGCAATGTCAAACAAAGGTATATTCATTTCAAAACGAATCGGACAAGGCCGACTATTACTTACCTTACCCTATTTCGCCTGATACAGTTATTCACTTGTCTTGCTAATAATACACCAAAAATTGCACATTATTTTCATGAAAGCCCCCGTATTGGACGATGCCCAAAACATCAGATCTCACGATCCAATCCAATTTATATCATAAAAAACTAGAAATTAGACTTTCTATCCATATGAAGGCTTGCTCTTCACGACATGTTTGTGGCCTAAAAAATAGACCTATGTGGTTCAAATTTGGTAACAGTGACTTTTTTCTCAGTTTACTATTAAGAACCAATTTTCACCATGAAATTGAAAATTTTACCTTTTTCCATCTAAAGGTTCAGTTTTGACCACAAATATACATTGAAAGACATCAAAAATCAGAGTGACAGACTGACAGGCAAATTTAAATCGGATCTGAAAATAATTCTGCATCAATCGGTATAATAAAAAGTGAGTCAATATTAACCCGTAGACGTTCGCGCAAACTTAACATATCCCTGTAGCACTGCAAGACGTGCAGAATATAATGAGCAAAAAACGTTTGCTTTTCAATTTGAATGTGTTAGTAAAATGAATCTCCTTCCCGCTTTAATATTCCACACCGCTTGTGGTTCAAGGATATATTAAGTTTGTGCGGATCTATCTAACATCCAGAGGGTCTTGATATAGACCCACGTTTTAATATACCGACCGATTCAAAATCACTCTCTCAGTTGATTCAAGCTGCTCTGTTCGTCTATACTGCTGTGTGTTCGTCTGATTTCTCTCCATTTCTCTCTCCATATTTTGACCTACTGGTCGATTCAGAATCATTTGCTGAATCGATCTAAGCTTGTCTGTCCTGGGTTCTTGTGTTCAGCCTACAAAGCCCAATTTTTCAGATATTTCGGTTAAATTCTACACACCGACCTATTGTGGCTCAAGGACGGGCTCTACTGAAAATGATTCGGGTCGGATAATTCGGTTTTTCAACTACTTCCCACACAACGTTCTGTTTTGAAAAGTGATTATATGAATATATAAAGGATGGTGTAGGGTATTTAAAGGCGAACTGTGGACCACTACAAATGTTCTTGGTGTGGACCAACAACTGCAACAGTCTGTAAGCTATTAAAAGTAGTATTTTTTGTTGTTTTTTTTTTCGTCTCTTTCTTGATTATTTTTTTTAAATTTTTTGGTTATTATTTGAAGCTTTAGGTTTTAAGCGAATCAAATTCATTTCCGAATTTCATTTGGAAATGTAAGGCAGAGACCTTATTATTAAGCTCATTTATTGCTTTCTACGTCAATGATAGCAATCACTCATATATCACAAAAAGGTCACATTGATAAACTGCATGCCGTAGTTGACTCAACTCGAACTCTTAGGATGAAAAATATTTATAGCTTATGGAACTTACTTTGGCCCGTTACGAACGATACAAAAAATTAGTAGCGGTAATAGTAGTACACTTGGATTTCGATGCTTTATATAAAAATGCAATAAAGAAAATATTTTGGTAAACTTAATACACAAAAAAAAAAAACAACGTTTGCTATCAAATTTAAACAAGTACGAAAATTTTATCCGCCTCGAAGCGTATTTGGCTTCCACTACGATAAGTTAACGATAATCTTGACTTTCACTTAATGGCACAGCGAATTTGGCGAATCGCTTGAGAGAAATTTCTCAAAAAAGATTTAAAAAACGTTGCCTGTTAACCTAAAAAAAAGAAATCTTTCAATTATTATATCATGCGGGGCTTACGCCTTTTCTCCGACTTTATTTTACTATAATGCATATTTGCTGTTACCAGATATCCAACACCGTAAGAATTAACTAAGGCGGCCAATCAAGATAAAAAATATCGGTGCTTTATAATCGAATGCTCGAATGTTTACCTTCGCTAGCTAAAAACGGAAGAACTTAACAAGATGTGTATCATCATCACCCTTGAAAAATTCTTAAAAAATGCTTAAAAAAGAATAAAGAAAAACTTTGTAACAGGAAATAAAAGAAAAAAAGAGTTCAAGGCTATAAGAGAGAAGAGAAGTGGAAAATACATTACTCTGACCATATGTTAAAATTTCCTAAACAGGATGAATGCAGCAGCAGCAGCAACAACAACAACAACGGCGGTGACAACAACAATAACAACAACAGTAGCAGTAGTAGCAGCAGCAAAAGCAGCAGCAGCAGCAGCAGGTTCACAACCATAAAAATTTATTTTTGTCAAATTTTTAACAATTTTCGTTGACCGCCAAACAATTCTCGTAGAATTCTAAACCACAACAACTGTGGTTGCTGATATTGTTGATGTTCTTGTTGCTACTATTATTATTATCACATGTTATATGTACGTGACATTGGATAGTTTACGAAATTTTCTTTTATTTACAACTTGACATTAGAATAAATCCAGAGGACAACAGCTGTTTTACTTGATTTTCAATGTAACACACACGCTTGCATACATATGTGTGCAATATTTAAGCCTTAACACACATCTGCATAAATAAGTGATGAACACATGAACAAACACTCGCATCAATATTACAAAAAAAAAAAAAAAAAATTAATAAAAAACTTTAGAAAATTGAACTCAACTCAATCATACATACGTCCATACATACATACGAATGTATTGTCAAAAAATTTGAGAGAACGGGAGTGACAGAGAGATGGAGAGAGGGGGAGAAGGCATTTGGCGACGTTACATAAATGATAAATTGTTTTCCGCTTTTTTATCAAATGACACAAGCATATATGAATGGATAATAGATGTATTTTTTCTTGTTGTTTCTCTCCTTTTTCATTCTACACCCCAGTTTTTTTTTTGTTGTTTTTTGTAAAAATTTATACACGATATCACAACCAATTCATCATTTATGCAAAATTTTAATGTACATAAAGCGGCATTGAATAGAATTTTTAATGTTTTATTAATGCTTAGATAACAATAAAAAACACACACACACACACACACAAAATATCGAACAATTTAGCAAGATTAAGTTTAATCCAGATTTGTAATAGTTCGAGGGGTTGATTGTCTTTTCGAAAAAAAAAAAAAAAAATTGTTTTTACATTTTTTCAAACACTCAATATTTGCATGCATCACGTATGATGAACGCTATGAATTTTATATATCACTTAAAATTTCCAAGAATGAAATTTCCATGCTGTCTTCTCTTGACATCGGCTTTAATCTAATCATTATGCAAAGAGAGAAAAATAATTGGCCGTTTTTTTTTATTATTATTATTAACACTATACCTTGCTTAGCTTTGCTAAATGCTTATAAAGGTACATCTTGAAAAGTCTATAATATGAAGAGCAAAGTCGATTTGGGCATATAGGTTGAAATGGCTAGTAATGGTGGAGAAAACTGTGCCCTCTTCTATTGTCCTAGGATTCGTGCTAAAGGGGTAAGGCGGCGCTTTAGTACTGTTTTGGCCGCAGTGTAATGAGATACCTAAATTAATGTGGATACAGTGTTCCCGTTGGGAGGGAGTGTGTCGAGGCGGATAAATGTATTGTTTTTATCTGGCAGATGTGCAGAAAAAACCTTTTGAATTATTTAAGTTTTCGCTATATTCATAGGCTACATCCGAACTTACTCCCTTGCCGATTAAAGCTTCGATCACAGTGCGACTATCGTTGAAGATGCAAGCATTCCCGAGCGATATTGCGCTGCCGAGAAAAATGTAAACGAAGTTTAGTGTCTTTTTCCCTTAGTCAAATAAAATCCAAAAATTAGGACAATTGCACATCAATTTTGTGGAGAACAGACGAGATTATATCGTCACTTGCCCTATTCAAATCAGTCCATATTTTATATATCACGTGGCAGCAAAAATTTATGTCTTAAGAGCTAGTTTACCAAATAAATAAATAGGCCATGGCCCGCTATAAAATACTCTCCACTACTTCACTTAAAACAATTATTCAATACAAAAATCCTTTCAAAATAAGGCGTTATATGGAAAGTGGTTGAAAAGTGTGGCCGGATCCGAATTATTTTCAATAGCTTTTGTTCTCGGGTCAAAACACATCAGTGTACCATATTTAATAAAAATATTTTCTAAATTGCGACATGTAAGTTTAACATAAAAATGCAGGACAGGCAGACGGACAGAGAGACAAACAACATCAAATCGATTCAGGATTCACTCGATTGAATAAAGGATAGGTCTATCGCAAGTTCTTCTGGAGATTCCATACATCCGTACAAACTTAATACACATTCGCATCACAAGCGGTATAGGGTATAAAAATGTATTTTTATCAAAATAATGCAATGGCTAACAATGGCTACGGTTTCAAATCTGGACAATTACATATCATCTGTGATAATGGATGGAACTGTAGTTGATGTGCACAAGTGTCACTTGGAAATTGTAGGTATCTCTGATAACTATTTATGTAGATTGGCGAAAAGACGGTTGAAGCATCCCATCGCATCCTATGTGAATGCGCGGTTATTGGCAGAATCCGGCAGCAGATGTTTGACGACCAGATGATAATATTAGATAATAAGAATATGTTTGTGCCCCAAGCCGAAGAAAGTGTTGGGAATCATAAGAATGCTAAATCTGGAGAGCTAGAGGCCTACACAAGTACAATGCACCTTTCACGAGTACAATACAACTTGTCCACCTAACAATATAATACAATGGTTGATGCGGCAACTTGAAAATAAGTTTGCCTAGACTTCTACAAAGTTTTCCTGTCATATCATAAAGTCAACGAGGAAAACACTAATCACGTGGGTAAATTAATTCCGATACGAATGCCGAAACTCTTAATGTAAGTAAAATGGAACAGAATTTAATGAATTCATTGTTACGCAACCACGCCTATGTTATTTCGCTGATTACTTCCCATGAGGCTCAAACGAGGGTTCGTATTAAGCATAGTCCAAAAGACACACTAAAGCTATCAAGAAAACTATGAACAATCTTGGCTTGACAAAATCTTCAAACGGTTGGTTTTAAGTTGGCTGAGCCTTTGGGTCATATCATCATTTAAAATATAATTTCATTCATTTATTCATTAAAACATTTTTTTTTTTTATAATTTTTCTCACTATTCACTTTCACAGCAATAACCGATGTTTCAACTCAGGTTGGATGGAAAGCCGTAGCCCTTTATTTCACTGGTACGCTCAAAACCTAAAATGAGCTGAACAAGTCAGAAACTTTAAAGCCACCATTCAAAATTGCCAAGCACCCTTTCTGCCACAATATGACAAAATCTATAAAGACATTTTTTGACGGTTTCATTTCATACAAAAAACATTACTTTGTAAAGCATGCTAAGTACACTACTCAATGCTATTGATAAACTAATGAGACTAAAACAAACGCTGCAATGCATTAAAGCTTGAGTCAATTAAAAATATTTCATTTTTGTTCGACTTTAACCGTTATTTGAAAAAGCCAGTCAATCAATTTTAGTAAGTGGACGAACCATATAAAAAACAAATAAGAAAATTAAATTCGGTCGGGACCGAATCTATTATACCCATCACCGTTTTACCCCAAAAAGGGAGAAAAGGACAAAATTCTCATGGTCTGTAATATGGAGTGGGCGCAGCTGTTTTCTGCTTATAATTTCAAAATAAAAGTTTTTATCGTAGAGGCATGTGGGCGTTGTAGGCGTGTTTGGACCAATTCCGAATACTTTTACAAATTTGTAGGCGATTTCTTCATTTTCGCTAACGGGAGTATATTTACCACAAATACTAAATCTGTCGCAAACAGACAGATGGACGGACGAACAAGCGGACATGTTTACGTGCCTTCAAGATTTGAAACTGGCCAAGAATTTTTATACTTTATGTGTTTTTTGAGCCTTGTTTCTGCGCGTTGTAAAACTAATTTTGATGCACTATTATAATATTGGGTAGGCGTGGTCAGTATTTTGCATTTTTATGCATAAGTACTACAACATCGCCCATAGAATATGGTTTCAAATTTTTGCACATTTATCTGCTCTTGTTTATGAGTAATGAATGAAAAACAGAGGAGAGTTTACGTGGCACTATGGGCGTGTCCTTTGACCGATTTGGTTCGTTTTCGTGCAATTTGCGTGCAAGAACTTTTACTGTTTCTGCCAAATTTGAAGTCGATAGGTTTATTTTCATGGCCAGGAGAATGTTTACAACAGACATTACACAGAAGGACAGACGGAAAGACGTACATGCTAAAATCGATTTAGGATTTGATGCTGATCAAGAACAAATATACTTTGTGGGGTCTCTGATGCCTCCTTGTGGGCGTTGCAAACCTCTTGACAAAATGAATGCTCCACTCATCATTCGATGATGGCTATAAAAAAGAGGGAATTATTTGCAGCTGAATGATTTTTTAAAGGTTTCCACTTATTTATCATTGCATTACAAAAGCATTAAAATAAAAAACAGTATGCGGTTGTTGCAAAAGTCAAATATTCCCATTGCTTCCTTGTCTCCTCTTCTCTTCTTCTTCTTCAGCCATTCTCCCATCCGTTATACAGGATGGCTGCGGTTCAGTTACTAATTGCTAGCCTCAAATGAAACGAATAGATCCCAATCCTGATTCTAGCACAGCAATGGAGCTGAAAAATTTTCAATGTCGAAGTGATAAGAAAAATTTTCAGTTTATGGCAAAGTTCTTGCTACAATTTTTCCATTCAATAGATGGTAAGGACGTAATGCGTATAGAATTGCAACAGTTTATCATCTAATTACTGAGAGTTACATCGAACTTGTGAATAAAAAATAAGCGTTTATTACGTTGAAAACACCGGACTATATCACCGGTGGTGAGAGAAAATAGTCATAAAGGGGTCCAGTTATCCATTGCATAGCTCGTACGTTAAACGAGACATAGATTGAAAACCATAAAGTTTTTACAGCAATTATCATTAATTACCAATAACGATAAACTAACTCTTACATAACACAGCCATGGCGCTCATGCATTTTACAAAACCCGGGAGCAATTATTTGTCTTGATTGTTGTCAACCTTTGGCGTTATTTTTTTTTTACCTTCGTTAACCATCAACACAATGTTTTATGTACACAGTCTCTCTTCTCAATCACACACTTTATTTATGTTCACTTCGTTAAGAAATGGAAAATGCATAAGTGATCACAATACATAACACATTAAAACTTTTCCAACAACCGACAACAACGCCCATAATATTATGATTGTTCTGTTCTTTCTCTTTCCAAACAAAGTTATTGATATCGAGCGTTACTTTTTATATTCAATTAAATCGGTTGTATAAAATTTAAAAATTTCCAAATATATTTGATAAGAGTTAGATAAGTTCTGCAAACCTGAGATGACTTCAAAAATACTTATCCGT
Organism: Glossina morsitans morsitans; assembly: GCA_001077435.1. Lineage (NCBI taxonomy): Eukaryota > Metazoa > Arthropoda > Insecta > Diptera > Glossinidae > Glossina > Glossina morsitans. Next base: position 7,223 of record CCAG010009008.1, on the reverse strand, counting down.
CAATATGTATTTTGTATCCTTCAAAGTAATCCCGCTTAGATGTAATACACGTATGCCAATTCTTTTTCCAATGCTCAAGACACTGCTAATATGCGCTTTTTGGTATGGTCTTGAGGTCTCAATGGCGCCGTCTTTATTACCGCAATTGTAGCAAAACTCGGTGTTCTCAGTCTTAGGAACAGGGAAATGGCACAGTGGACCAAGTCTCGTTAATGCGTTGGCTGAGGCATGATTACGATCTTGTTTTTACCTAAAAAGTTACGAACGGGTAATGACGCATCAGTTGACGCATTATCGTGCTGCATGTTTCATGTCCAAAAGATTGGAAAAAATTGTATGGTATAAGCGAACCGATATGCCAACATTCTCAGCAACTTCTCGAATAGTGATTCAAAGATCCTTTCTAACAATTTTCTTTACGGCCACTCAGGCGGCCGTGGCGGGCATCGGCATTAGCTTTTTCTCGGCCTTCTGCGAAGAGTGTTTTATCCCAGTCGAACCATTGCGCTCATATCAATTTGGATTGTCGAAGTGCTATTACCCAGCGACTTTTGTCGATAAATTTTGAAAATTACAATTTTTTTTCTTTTCATTAAGACAATTCAGAAAAGGGCGTCATACATGGCCGATCCAAACCACGTCGGTGTACCAAGTTTCAACAAAATATCTCAAAAATTTTCACGTATAAGTTCAACACAAAATTACATGGACTGACATAAAACGGACAGACGGACGGATGGACGGACAAAAAAGTTTAAATTGATTAAGAAAATGATTCTGAATTAATCGGTATAATAAAAGCCAGTTCTATCTGAAGCCCTTCTGAGTGTTACGTGCATACTTAATTTACTGTGTGCCACAAGTAGTGTAGGGTATGAAAAATTATATAACCTGTACAGAGGTAATGTTTTAAAGGAGAGTGTAAGGCGAAATGATTGACAAAACGTTCGGAGAAAATTTGCTCGCTATAAAACCACTAATGCCGATCATCTCAATTGCCGTTTGAATGCCTTACATTGCCAGATCGATTAACTCCACCAAACCAACAACAATAAGAAAACATTATGAGGTTGTTGTCTTGTACCCATCACCGAACGATGAGGTGTACGTGTACGCCAAAACATTTGACTGATCCCACGAACTATGCATATTCTTGATCAACATCAAATTTTGAATCGATTTAACCATGTCCGTTTGTCCGTCTGTATGATGCCTGTTTGAAACGTTTTCCTGGCCGCAACATTGGAAGTTCTTGCACGCAGGTTGCTATTGAAAATGAACTAAATCGGTCCAGCAACAACTCTGCAGTACCACACAATAAATTAAGAACATCTCTGTTCTTCTCCTTCATTACCCACACACTACAGCAGAAAAATTGAACAAAATTTGAACGTACATTCTGGAAAAAATTAACCACACCCACCTAATGCTAAAATATATCAAAATTTAGTGTTTTGTTTTTCAATATCTTTATAATGCGCAGAAGCAAGCTTCAAAGACCCCGTAAAGTATATAAATTCTTGGCCAATTTCAAATTTGGAATGCACCCAAAAATGTCCGTGGGATCATCTGTCCGTCTGCCCAATTGTGTACTATTTGTAATAAAAATTCTCCTGTTATCGAAAGTGAAAGCATCGGCTAGAAATTTGCGAAAGAGTTTGGAACTGACCTAAACGTTTCAACGGACACAACGCCCAAATGGCTATCCGCCAAAGGTTTCCGTGGTTTTTGTTCCTTACTCATAAATTACAACAGAAACGCGGTATAAATTTCCGTTTTTTTTCTGAGAATAGAAAAAATCAGCCGCGCCCACCTAATATTGTACAGTACCAACGTTTAGTTGTATGTGTTTTTTATTGTGTCTTTTTTAGGGTAATGGTGATGGGTATAAAAGAATATCATTTCCTTACAATTTTATTTTTCCCTCCACACCAGTCGCGAAAGAAAACGATTTTCGCACGTGTATCACATTTAATTGCTTAACACGTAATTAAAAAATATTATGATTAAATTTTTATTAAGATTTACATTCAAGTATGAAGTAAGCTCTTGAAATGAATTATTTATTATTCAATGATTTAAGAAAATTTTCCATTTAATTCTGTTAAAACTTATTATTAGATTCGCTTTTGAATCCCGTCCACTTGCCTGCAGGCATTTCCTATTCCTATCGATCTTTCCTCATTTCTCCCGAACTATTACCGCATTTAATGTATAGGGAGTATCGCCTGAACGATGGGTCACATTGAACAATTGAAAACAGTATAGTGAGTCACGGCCCGCCATTTAATTCCCTACACCACCTGACGCTTTTTAATATAATAACTTTTCAAAATAAGATGTTGCGTGGAAAGTGGTCGAAAAAGTTGCCCGATCAGAACTAGTTTCTATAGTGTTCGCCGCGCGACTTGTGCGTTGAACATAACAAACAGTAGGCGGACAGAGGGATAAACAAGCTTAAATCGAATCAAAAAATGATATGATAAGAGATGGATCCATCTCAAGTCCTTCTGCATATTACACACATGTTTACAAACCTACTGTACCTCTGTACCACAATTGATGTAGAAGATGAACAAGAAAATTTGAGCGATTTTTTGTGAATATTTTCACAATTGCGAGTTAATCGAGTGTTTTGGCATTGAATGAAAATGGGAAAATGGATTTAATCAATTTGGCAAATGAAGCGTTCATTTAGGAATTACAATAGTTGAACATAATCTCATCGTTGAGCAAACAAGCGAACGTTTATTCTCACGATATTCACGAAAACTTGGAATTGTAAACACATTTGATTGACGCTATTTATATATTCTTATTGCCGATTTATATGCAAGATCAATATTTAAGTGCATTATAAATGAAATGAAATTCTGACCATTGTGGATAGACAAACCTAAATGCACAATGCAAAATTGAATACATTATCTAATATGTACTTAATATATAACTCATTTAGTTACTATATATGTATGATATAATGTTAGAAAGTGCGATTCTACATCTGTGACAACAACAACAATAACAACAACAACAATAACAACAACAAAATTAAAACATATCAAAAAGTCTTTTAATACGCTCACAGCAAGTGGTGGTCAGAACGTGAACAAAAATTAATTACGACAAAAGTTCTAATTGCGAAAATATTGTAATTGCAAGCACAAGTGAAACTTTCTTAGATTAAAAGCAAGCAACAACGCCCAAGCAAACAAATTCTCACACTTTATTAATGCGAACTAACAACAAGAAATCCCAGGTCTACTTGTCTTAAAAATGAATGTTTAAGTTAAAAGGCGTCTTAATCTAGTTGAGTGAAATCATTAGTTTTCAAAAACTTTTATTTCTCTTTCTCGTGCCTCGCTTCTAACGGTAGTTGTTTTTCTTCACTTCGCTTTACAAAGACAAAAGGACAAACCACAGTTCGCTGCAAAGTGCATTTTACATATAACTTATATGCACGCATTTATATATGTATATATATATATATATATATATATATATATTTGCTGTAATATATACGAATACTGTTACAAAACGGAAGAAGCATAGCACACACACACAAAGGCACACAGGAAGTTTGCCAAACAATCTGTTACACATTCCACTTTGTTTTAACGTCTGTGCATGCTATGGTTTATTTGCATTAGCATTCACAAAGCCTTTGAAAGAGTTTTTATAATACTTTATATATATATATAAAAATAAAAAAAAACTTTAATTTAAAACGAATAAGGAAATGTAATAACATAGCGAATCTGGATTGTTCATCACACAAAAAAAAAGTATATATATATATATATATATATATATATATAAAATTTTAAATCTAATAAAAGAAATACGATGTCAACTGCTTTCATATATTAATTAGGATGAATTTCATAGTAATTTGATTTATAAAAACCCAATACAAAAAAAATTGCCAAGTTCTGTTTACGCTTATCACCCCTTGAGACAAGGGGTGCCGTAAAAGGAACTGGCATTCCATTCGATTGTTCAAAAACCCTTTTTGATGTAAAAGCCTAGATATCTAAACATAAATATTATGCATAACAATATGAAAAGACGTATAGAGTGAGTGACAGAAAGGCACAGAGAAAAAGAGAGAGAGAATGATACGGAGAGAGATGGGGAGAGGCATAGAACTTCATTTGTGTCCAATCCATAAATAATTTCTAGATTGGCTTCACATAATCGAAAAGAGGCGAAGGCAAAAACTGCATTTTTTCCTTTCGATTTCCCATTCCGATCCAAAAAAGGACCGCAAAAGCCTATTATAGAGGTTAATCAAGGAGGACCATCAAGATAGAATTCCGACTTGGCGTAAACTTATCAGTCGATACAAAAGAATTAACACTAATGTATACCTTAGTCTTTAGAACTTTTCCAAATTTTCAAATCGTGTAGGTAGATGTACAAGTCCACAGATCACTAGTCAAAATAATATAAATGAATTGCAGATTGCACTTGTTTTCTCTGGCCTAAGTCAATTAGCGAAAGTAAGGCGTAAGGTAATACTGCCACATTCTCGTATACGCCTTAGGAATTCCATAACATTTACCTTTTTCTTTTTTTTTTGATGCATTTCCAATCACTATAAGATTTCAGGTCGGTTAGTGAATCACATGCACCTTCCTATTAAGACAAACGAAACATAAAATTAGATTCAACCGGTAAGTGCATAAAGTATTACAAAAACTACATATAAGAAATACACTGAGCGCAAAAGGTTATGAGACTATACTTTTTTTTTGGCTGGTGCCGGATCGTAGGCATAAATCCAAGTTTCTTCTTTAAGACATAAAGGAAACAGAAAAAGAAAAAAACAGATATCGCATCCAAACACTCAAAAATCCAATTGGGAAACTCACAAATCGTGACTTCTTAATACTCGTTCCGAGACATGGATGAAAAATGCGATGGAAACGAATGTGAGACGAATTTGTACAACAAGCGTTTCAGGGCCAAAGAATGTCTTGAAAACAGTTGCTGAGTTTGGCTTCATTCCCTAAAATTATTGTGTTCCTTGCGTTTAGGAAAATAAATAAAATGAAACGCCCATCCATGTGGCGGTTATGTTAATTGAATTTAGTCACATATTTTATTAATTTTGCTATGGCCTTGTTTGCAGATTTCGTTATCTATCTTTATAAATAAACAAAAATTAAAATAAATATTAATTTTTTGGGTACTTCTTCATTGTCTGGCAAATATTGAAAATGAAAAAGAATTACGCAACGTTGCCACCACATCGCTTGCCAATGATAAACAAGAATACTCTTTAAAGTGCAAATGTCACTCTACACCAATAACGATATGCGGAATTTTTCGCTTCCTTTCTGAGATTTTGCCTCAGTTATAACACTTACGGTCCAAGGATATATTAAATTTGTACGGATCTATGTAACACCTACAAGAACTTATAATAGAGACTCACCGCATAATTTTCTAAATTGATTTTGGCTTGTTTGTCCGTCTATCAGTCTGTTCATGAATTTTTATTGCCAACCTCGTAAGTCGTAACTTTTCAGATATTTTAAATAAACTTGGTACACTGGCATACTTTGAGCCAATAACCAACGCTACTGAAAACGGTTTCGAGCGGTTTACTTTTTCGACCAGTCTCCGCATAATACCTTATTTTGAAAAATCTTTATAAGGGGAAAAAGTTGCAATTTTGAAAATTTCCTAACAATATGAAAAATTTTGGTTCGGGTAAGTCAATTTTTTGAATCCCCTCCCATAAAACTATGCCTTCGAAAAATGAAAATTTCTATGAAAGAAAATGTCTAATTTTCAATATTTCATAATGAAAATTGATCCATAATAGTAATATGGGTTGAGATCCAGAGATAGACTTAGGTGGGCCAATTTCGGGAAAGGTAATTTTTATGGCCAATTATTATTATGAACAAATGTTCATTAAAAAGTATTGAAAGTTAGTCCTTTTTCCAATAAAAAATATTCACTTATATGTCAAGAGATTCCCAAAATTACCCCATCTGGTCCATCGTCTTCACACTAATTTAAAATGCCGAAATACTATCATTGATTGATGATTTTTATTGCGTAAATCTGAAAATTGCAATATTTTTTCATATAACGGTTTACCAAATTAAGGCATTATATGGACAGTGGTTGAAAAAGTGGTCCGATCTTAATCATTTTCAATAGCGTTTGCCCTTGAGCCAAAACACGTCAGTATACTAAATTTCATCAAATTATCTCGAAAATTGCGTCCTGTAGCTTGAAAAGACATCAGGTGGACAGAAGGATAGACAAGTTTAAATCAATTAAGAAAATGATTCTGATAGAATCGATTGATATAGCAAAAGTTGGATCTATCTTAAACCCGTTTAGGTGTTACATACGTTCGTGCAAACTTAATATACCCTATATCACAAGTCACATAGGGTATGATAATAAAATCCGGTATACTGAATGTGAATGACGTCAGTTAATGTTTAAGGCACACTCCAATATGAGGGCTTTCAAGGAAAGAATATGCCTGCCCTTACACAAAAATCATAATTAGTTGCTGGTGTTTCATCACTAGTACGAATAAATGGAAGCATTAGGAGAAGTGATGTAGGGTGTTCATTGGTAATTACCGGGCCTGACTATAATGTTTTCAATTGTTTTAACCTAATTTATAGATTTTTTTTTTTATTTGTGAATTCTGCTCTAATCACCTTTAGCTCTGATCATCTAAGCATTTCCAAACATTACAAATAAAATGATAAAATTATATACATTACTATAACCGGATAGGTATCAAATTTTCAATTTTTGCGTTCTTCATGCATGCACTAAATTCCATGCATTTGTGCATTTGTGCATTTTTTGCATACGCATTTGCGCGTACATGCGAGTACACATTAAATATTCTATTTTATTGAACTAATCTCTTTAATATCTCGCAAAATTTTATATTAACAATTCATAAATTATAAACAAATTATCCTTGAATTATTCGCCAGATAAAGCGTAATCAAATTTCGTATATACGTACATATATACATATACATGAATATGCGTATATATATATATATATATATATATATATATATATATATGTGTGTGTGTGTGTGTGTGTTGTTGTTGTGTGTGTTGTTGTTGTTGTGTGTGTGTGTGTGTGTGTGTGTGTGTGTGTGTGTGTGTGTGTGTGTGTGTGTGTGTGTGTGTGTGTGTGTGTGTGTGTGTGTGTGTGTGTGTGTGGA
>CCAG010009007.1:0-13440 GCA_001077435.1 Glossina morsitans morsitans | reverse complement strand
TATGTGTGTGTGTGTGTGTGTGTGTGTGTGTGTGTGTGTGTGCTTTAGTATAATTAGCAAATATTGTCCATATACAAGCTAATTAAGTTTATAGTAATTTAAAAATACGCGCTCATAAATTTATGCTCACTAGATATAATTCGTGGAACGGATAGGAGCGAGCATATTATTCATTGTGTGCGTGTGCGTGTGCGTGTGCATGTATTTTGTGTGAGCAGTTACGTTTATTATTCTTTAGTATTTATGTTCCGAATAATAAAAACTTTATTTATTGCTATTTGAAAAGAAAATTTTTTTTTTTTTCTTTTTTTGCACATTTCCATATAAAATAAGGCATTGGATCGGTTACCGTATTTCATTAGGAAGTGCACGTAAATCTTATGATGAACAAATGTGACAAACTTGATTGAAAATAATATAAATAAATTAATTATTATTTCCTCTTCTCTATATATGCTAGTGATAGACTACATAGGGAGCTCAGTGTTTATGCCGCCTTTCTATTGCAACATTTTTATTACTTTTTATGAAATATTCTTCATTAGCTCCTTATGATATTTATCTCGTTTATCTACTTCATGTCCAGACAAATGTGCAGGTATCTGTAGCGCCCTCAGGGAAAACAATATATAACTAAACAGCGGTCTTTGGGAAAGAAGAGCAGAAGCCATTTTATGGTTGGCCGGTATCGAGCGCACGTCCGATTCGAAAATCTTCTTCGATACGATCTTCATAACAAGAATCGACAAAGCGATCATCGCATCGAAGGAAATTTTTCACTCGATACATGAACGAAGAAAGGAATATTTGTAATATCGTTGGTGTGTGAACGACAATATAAATGCAAATAAATGAAAAGAAGAGGAAGAAAGTAAACGATCAAATATGCAAAGCAATGATTCAATAAAATTATATTTAACACTTTGCCGAGCGGCCACTCGTGCGCAAATCCTGCTTAGCGCCGGCTCTGTTTTTCTTTGGATTGTCTTGCGGAATATCTGTACTTTTCTTATGCCCATTATGGGCATCTATTACAATGTTTTCAGTTAAGCATGATATTAGTCGACTGTCGACTTCTATCCTTTGATTCGATATCCGCATGGACATGTCGAACTGTGAAGAAAAAATTAATCTACGACGCCGTGATGTCCCTTATATATATAATGATTTAGAAGGGAAGCGTTTTGTTTGTCGCTTTCTAATCTCAAGTCCTTCTCTGCGCTTTTATTTTAAACCGATAAAATATCTCCATGTAAAGAATGCTCAGAATTATTTTCAACATCCTGTCCTCCTTAGCATAGGGGTAATAAGCAGGAAATGTGAAAAAAATGTAAAAATAAAAACTTTATCCTTTATAAGTTTGTATGGGCATGGCCGATTTTTTCCACATTTATACATCGATAGTAGGATCCGCGATAAAGCAAATATGGAAAATTGCATCCTTTTATCTTTCACAATTTATGAGCAAAAAACCACAAGTTTTTGGTTGGACGAACGACGTTGCGCTCAGTTTACGCTATACTGTGGACGCATGCTTTGACCAGTTTGTTCCACTTGCAATATCAACCTGTGGGCAAGAACTTTCAATATTTCTGCCATATTTGCGACCAGGAAAATGTTTACCGCAGACATTACACAGACAAACCGATAGAGGGATGCTGATCAAGAATATATATTACTTTTGGGGTCTCTTAAGCTACATTCGTCGGTGTTGAGTACAAACGGATGAATAGTTTTTAAATTTGAAGTAAGTCTGTGCTTAGTTCCTTTTATACCCACCATCGAACGATAAAGGGTTGCACTCACCGATTTTGTCAAAACGTTTGCTTTCACTGTTGCTTTATCGTTAATTTACTTTGAAACAATTGAACTGCCAAGGCTGAACACTTGTTGACACTATTTGATAGATAGCTTTTATTAATCTCTCTATCAATTCTTCTGTCAATCTTTCCCAACAAATTTTTTTTGCTAATTTCCTTTTGATCCTTAATACCCTTCACAGTATAAAAGCATTGCAAGTAATTATTTGCTTTCCTAACATTTTCAAATTTCCGTTATAATATAATGCACATTAGCTAGATTAGATAGAGTCTCTATAGCAAGGGATTCAAAAAGGGGTTGCAAAGTTTTCACATCAGTTTCGAATATCGATTTTTATTGCGAGATTCTAAAAATCACAAAATTTATTTTCATATAAAGACTTATGCGTGATGTACGTAGTGGTCGAAAAAATGGTCGGATCTGTAACATTTCCAATATACGTCAGTGTACCGAATTTCTTCAAAACATATCAAAAATTTAGACTACAAATATTGCTCGTTTCAGGGAATATTCGTTCAGTGGCTGATCAAATGGTAAAAAAAGGGAAAACAAATTCTCAGATTATCAAAAGTGTTGCAGATATAAATCAATTTACGCTCTGCTCAGGACATGTAACTAATTGGTTAGGGAATCGTTCTTTTTCATTTTCTTTATTTATTTACTTTGTTGTTTTCAAAACGTTGCTTGACATTACATCACAATGCCCATAAATGAAAATTGCAAGCACCACGTACTTATAATATGCAACAATACACGATGCCCAAGCATTCATATGTAAATGAACAGGAGGCACAACAGCAACAGCAGCAAAAGCAGCAAAAGCAGCAACAAAGAGCACAATTAATATATAATTGCAAAAATAATTATTGTAATTTACATAACTGTCACATTTTAATGGCGACTCACATGGCGAATCACAATTATGTCCGACGTCACAACGTAACAATACAAAGAGGTCATGGGGTAATTGCAAATGGGGTCTAAACTTTCAAGATTATTTTCTGAAAACCAATTGCTGTTATTATATGCGGCCCAACATGTTATATGCAAACAACCGGATGTCTGTCTAGGTATACCAAACTAAATATATCTTCGGTTAACTAAAGATCTGGATCAATAAACATTTTGTGATGAATATTTTCTGCCTTCAAGGTCGTTCGTCTTTTTTATTTCCATTATTGATGGACCCAATTGACTCACTTTTATAAAACTTTCTTTTCATATAACACATCCTTTGCAAGCTAAACGTGGCTAAATAGGTTTCTTAACTCGTCCGCTACCAACCATTACATATATGTGAGACAGCCGTTTTCTACCAAAGCCCGACGTCATATACATATATAGGACAGACGTTTTTCGACAATTTACTCAACCATGTGTAAACATGTTGTGCATTGCAGAAAATTAAGTTCTAAAACGGTAATATATGAAGGCTGAGGCCACCTTACAGCTGTCAATTATCAAGTCGAGATGTCGAGTAACGACGTTACAGCTGATATGGTCCACATTGAAAAGCTAATCTTTCGTTTGTATACCATAGCGCATATTCACTTAAAAATACAGAATTGTAAATGTTTTTACTTTATATATACTTGGTGCAGTGTGACATCATATCAAGCAGTTATTAATACATTCGCGACCGTTGACATGAATTCATGTCATTTTGAATTCTATTTCTGGTTACCATCGACGTGAATTCATGTCCTGCAATTTCTGTTCCTGAACACGGACGTATGTAAAGCCCAGAAGGGCTTAAGACCCACCTTTCATCCTATCTAAGCTTATCTGTCCGTCTCCCTGCCTTGTTTTCCTGTGATCAACAGGCCGCAGGTTTTAAGATATTTTAATGAAATTGGGTGAAAGCGAATTGGGCGTGTTTTGGTCAAAAGACAAACCACTTTCTATATAACGCCTTATTTTAAAAAGCGCATGCTATGAACAAATGTTTTAAGCGAAGGCATAATAAAATAGAAAATGTAGGCAAAAAAGTAGACCATTGCTTATATACTTTTTGAATGGTGTACTTCTCCCAACATTCCCTGATGTGGATACCAGGCTTTCTGGTGCACGCATCACAATGATTCCGTGTTTCCCGCCTTTCTTCGCCTACTATTCGTAACACACATTGCACAACAATTAGCGACCGCTCTTACTTGTAGCGGGCACAACGACTGCCAAACTTAACAGATTCCTTCAAATGTCTCGTCACGTTGCTTGTATGACGGCACTCGTTAGCTAAGGGCTAAGGTACTGTGGATGAGCTTGAATAGAAAGTGCTTCTCTTTCTTCTATCGCCTCTACATGACTTTTTCAAATTCATTTCGCCTTTAAAATCGTCTTCTGCGGCCGTAATTGTTCGCAAGTTCTTCTCCAAGGGGTTTCTGGTGTTTACCGTGACGGGCAACAAACGTGTTGATAGATGCACTCTACCCATCTTCTTCGTACCAATTCATCCAAAACTTCTAAAATCCTCTTTTCTATTTATTTGATTTCATTTTCATGTATTCGTATGTATGTAATAGCAGGCAATAATGTGCAAGCACCTGAACGTATCATGCCAATGGTATTAATGAAAATCATATCAAATGATTTGAAACAATTACAATAATTGTGTATATGTGCAGATGAATGTGGACTAATGTTGAGAAAGTTAATAACCGTAATAATACTCATTGATACCAGCGATAATAAAGTTCGTGATATTTTGTGCTTTATCCACATTATTAATTAAAGCGCAATCGCTTACATCTCTATCTGTACGTATGTCTGCTAAAATGCTTTTCGCGAAACATTTAACTAACACCATCACTAACATTCATTGTTAATGTAAAATAAATGTTTTCTTTGTTATTCCAACCATTATTTTTTTGTTCGTTCGTTAAATAATCAATAAGTCCCGTTTAGAAGCAATTATCTTTATACTAATAAGTGCAGTGGAGAGTCTCTTGTTCAGGGGACATAAATTAGTCCCACAATAGGTATCAAAGTCCGCACCATGTAATAAATGATACTTCGCTAACTACACAGTAGTTATATTAAGCGGCTATCTGCACCATTTTAAGGTGAAAATAAACAAAATAAAAACGATAAGATTTTCACTGCAGTCGTTCAGAAGGATAGCGTTACGCGCTCGAAGACGATCGAAGCGACAGAAAATATAATTGAATTAATATTTGTTCAGTAATTTCGGAGGGAGAAATGAATGCTGCAAATATGAATATGTTCAATCAAAGGAAGAGGACATATATCCAAACCAAGTACGAGCCTAAGCATTGTACGTTCTTCTCCGCAGAGGAAATATAAAGAGAAAGGACTTACACTTAGAAATTATTGACTATACTTGTGTAGACGATAGAGAGAACTTTTATTATATAATATTTAGTTGACACGATCAATGATTTAAACCGTTGAATGGTCTATGTTCGCGATTATATGGAACTTGGATGTAAGTAAAGATTTTTCGAATTGTCTATGAGGGTTTCTTTCACATTCCATTTACTCTTTTATTAAGCAACTGACAAGCCCTAGGCCTATTATCTAGTTACCTATGTAGATGGGAAAAGAAACAAAAACGTAAGTAAGTATACAAGTCAGCAAGATGGCTGCCCATGTAATCAATTTGCTCCACAAACTCCGTAATCATCAATTCATACCAGCAACAAAATGTACATTATGAGTTTAGGTAGTGCGGCCAATTTTCTTTTAAACGTACTCAAGGAATCATTAAAGGATGTCAGGCTCAATGGTAGGACATATCAATATCTAGTAATGCGAACCGTAAAAGGTCGTACGGCTGCTAAGGTGGACAAACGTGGTGTTAAAGGATTTATATTCGATTTAGGGAACTGCAGTCGGTCTGTTAAAAGGCTTGGTGATCGAGATTGAATGAGAATTCTAAGAAAGCATGGACGAAGGTGGAAATGTGGTCCCTCAGTTTGACGTTAAAAACAAAGCGTGTTATATGTAACATGGTATAAGGCTTTAGTAATATCGTTAAATCCGCCGAATGAGTGTGAATAACAGTTGTTGTTTTTGCCTCGGTATTCGTCTCCTATCAAGTAAATCTTGTCACTATAAATGTTGTTAAGAATTTATTTAACATTTCGCGTTGTCCTTGAGCAAGGACATAATTAAATTATATCTACGTATATCAAATAAGCTACCATCACATTATCCACTCTCTTTACTTAGCGTCAAAATACTCTTCTTCTTTTTTTTTTTTACTAAAATTAACAACAACAAAATAGAAAGAACCTTGCCGTCCGAACGGTCAAACGTCATTTTAAGATAGTAAATGTTATTCAATGCGATGCTTTCTAATCCGTTCCCTAATTCTTTGCCAATTGTTTCGGTTTTTTGTAGCGATCAAAAGTAGACATATAACTATGTGCTCATCATCTTCAAAGCATTACCGTACAGTTATCCACAGTTACTAGGCTTTCTACATCAAATAGATGATAGTTGATGGCTTGCACTTGAAAAATCCGTCTATCCAATACGTTTGCACAGACATCAGAGTTTTCAACAAACAAACCCCTCCCCCCCCCCCCCAAAAAAAAAGAGAAGAAAAAATCAAAACACAAAATAATAAAAAAACAAACAAAAGTCAGTGGTTGCACACAAAAACCATTATATTTGATCTCCCCAATGACGTTTTAAATTCTATGGTATTTTGAGCTACAAAATGATATATGCGGCACACAGATTGCACTCGTCCTACTCTGTGTCCTCTATTGGTTAGGTCGTTGGACAATATATTATTAGTAGCAACATAATGCTCTGCATTTTTAGTTTAGTTTGTTAGGTTAGGTCTTAGTCAATACACAAGAAACTTACAGATACGATTTAAGGCGATTCGTAAACCCCCCACAATAAAATGTTATCCAACGTTATTAGACATCCTCCAAAGTCAACTAAAATAATCAAATCGAAAGCCGTCTATAGTCGTCTAGATACGATTTTCCATTAAATAGAGAATAGACATAGGGAGAAAACACACATATAGTGATGTTGGATAGATCTCGCCTTGCAATCCAGAGGTAGTAAGATCTTGCAAGTGATGGGATCTGTCTCGCTCAATGGACAGGGCAGGGTATTGCTTCAAATTTTCTCTGCATGCCCTGGTTTCCATCGAATGGAGGGTTCGTATGCAGACGTCGAGCGAAATGGAACACTAAAGACGGTTGTGGTGACAAACGGTGTGAAAAAGAAAGAAAGAAAGAAAGAAAGAAAGAGAGAGAGAGAGAGAGAGAAGATATACAATTGAATGTTATATTCAACTTAACTTCTAATTCCAGAATATAAAAGACGTTGGGATAAAATTACTACGGCTTCACTATAGATGATGGTAATAAATATCTGAGCCATTTCAGAAATCCCTGTGTACACGGCGACCTACTCTTAAATATCGATATGATTGATTTCTTGCATGGCAAACTGAAATATACGTGATGGTCTTATCCGATTGGTTGAAGAGATGCTTTAAGTAAATGAAAAACTGGAATTATCCTCCAGCCATCAAAGTTCAAAATATTTACTTCCAGTGGCAAATCAATATCGTCTTCACTCACCTCATCCTTCACGACCATCTCGTAAAGTAAGCAAATGCTCATCTCATAAAACTCATACGACTTTTCTATTGATATCTTTCTCTATATATAGTCAGTTTTCTTTAGATTCAATTTGTGAAAATAAAAAAGACGCATGCAATCGTCTAAGTAACAAATCTTATAATAAACTCAATGCATAGAAAACTGCAATGAACCGGATTTGTGGATGCATGGATTTGTCAAAATTCCTTTTTAAAGTATTAAAATAAAACTTTAATTTAAGAGCAAAGACCAACAACAAAAAAAACGAAGCAAAGAGCAAAAATTGATTTTTATTATTATGCTGGAAAACTTAAACTTTATACTCTTCGAATACTTTTGTCCAGTTTTGGTTACGATGATTGTTATGGGATTAAATTAACTCTCTGAACAATAAACTTTTGATTGATGTTAATTGTTGCTTGTTTTTGTCTTTTCTGAATACATAATCTCTCTTGACCAGAACTTATTGGGTTATAATCAAACAACAGAAACGAAACAGATGAACACGGTAGTGTCTCTAAGTCTTTGCAAATTTTGTACAAATACATCAGCGAGGGGTGTTATTGACAGATTTAGCTAAATGTTTCGCGAAAAGCATTTTAGCAGACATACGTACAGATAGAGATGTAAGCGATTGCGCTTTAATTAATAATGTGGATAAAGCACAAAATATCACGAACTTTATTATCGCTGGTATCAATGAGTATTATTACGGTTATTAACTTTCTCAACATTAGTCCACATTCATCTGCACATATACACAATTATTGTAATTGTTTCAAATCATTTGATATGATTTTCATTAATACCATTGGCATGATACGTTCAGGTGCTTGCACATTATTGCCTGCTATTACATACATACGAATACATGAAAATGAAATCAAATAAATAGAAAAGAGGATTTTAGAAGTTTTGGATGAATTGGTACGAAGAAGATGGGTAGAGTGCATCTATCAACACGTTTGTTGCCCGTCACGGTAAACACCAGAAACCCCTTGGAGAAGAACTTGCGAACAATTACGGCCGCAGAAGACGATTTTAAAGGTGAAATGAATTTGAAAAAGTCATGTAGAGGCGATAGAAGAAAGAGAAGCACTTTCTATTCAAGCTCATCCACAGTACATTAGCCCTTAGCTAACGAGTGCCGCAACGTGACGAGACATTTGAGGGAATCTGTTAAGTTTGGCAGTCGTTGTGCCCGCTACAAGTAAGAGCGGTCGCTAATTGTTGTGCAATGTGTGTTATGAATAGTAGTCGAAGAAAGGCCGGAAACACGGAATCATTGTGATGCTTGTACCAGAAAGCCTGGTATCCACATCAGGGAATGTTAGGAGAAGTACACCATCTAGAAAATATATAAGCAATTGTCTACTTTTTTGCCTACATTTTCTATTTTATTATGCCTTCGCTTAAAACATTTGCTCATCGAATGGGCTTTTTAAAATAAGGCGTTATATGGAAAGTGGTTTGTCCTTTGACCAAAACACGCCCAATTCGCTTTCACCCAATTTCATTAAAATATCTTAAAACCTGCGGCCTGTTGATCACAGGAAAGTAAGACAGGCAGACAGACAAAAAAGCCTAGATCGATTCAGAAAACGATTATGGACCAAGCTGTAAGTCGCACACATGGACAGTCATCAGACGGACCGTCAAGCTAAGATCGTATGAGAACATATGTCTCAATCGGTCGGTATAATAAAAAATGGGTCTGTCTCAAGTCGTTCTGGGTGTTACAATCGTTAAGAGATCATCACAATACATAAAAAAAGGGAAATATATTTGAAAAGTTCGCAGTGTCCTACCTTTACCCATTAAAGATATATGTGATTTTTTCTTCTACTGCTGTCCTAAGCTTAAGATTTAACATTCCTGTTTGAGGAACACCTACTTATTGTAGCATTCTCCAAGTATAACGAACATAATAACTATCCTCACATTTTAGGGAAAATATTAGTTTTTGCATATTTTTCACCTGAAACAAAATCTGGTAATAACCAAATTAATGGGAATGTATAATAATAATAAAAATTGTCCTGGAAAACGGCGGCAAACATTTGCGTAAACTTTTTGGATAATCCAGCGAGGATTAAAGAGGCCAGAAATTTTCATCTGAAGACTAATTCAGATGAATAGTGAAACCTTTTCCCTTTTCTTCTTTTCTGTGCTAATTCTATCTGCAATAAAAGTTTTGAAATGATTTGTACACCACCTGTGGTACAGGGTATATTAAGTTTGTACGGACGGTAGTAACACCCAAACGGACCTAAGATAGACCTACCCTTTATTAGACCAATCGATTCAGAAAATGAATTTAAACTTGTCTATCCGTCCGTCCATCCATCTGGATGTCCCACCATGTATTTTGTGTTCAATCTACAAATTATGCATTCCCCTAAGAATATTGGGTAATATTTGGTGGTGTACTATCAATTAAGCAAAATGGTCGGCCTTGTCCGACTATAGCATTCATACATGTTTATAAACTACATTTTTACCTAAAATGTATGACAGCCAAAAGGGAAAAAAGAAAAACGTAAAAAGTCTTCGCCACTCAGCACCTCAAAACACTATTTAAGAAATTGTAAAATATTTTGCTAAATGCTGCCCATAGTTGTATTATATTTTCGAACAGCCAATCAGAGATTGCAATTTTTATAGCCTTATAGCCATCACTTCTGATGCAAGGATGTACGAAGATTGTGCCACGCAGACGGACTTGAGATACTTTTATTGTACCGATCAGTTCAGAAAGTGATTCTAAATCGATCTTAATTTGTCTATCCGCCTGTCCGTCTTGGTGTTCTTCTTGTGTTTGACCTACAGGGCGCAATTTTTGAAATTTTGTACACCAATGTGTTTTGGCCCAAGAACGTAAGCTATTGAAAATGAATCGGATCAGAATACGTGCTCGACCATGCCCCATATTATTCGAAAATCTTTTTATATGAATAACTGGAGAGGTGGCTTAGGGTATATATTTAGTGATGGGCCCCCCTGTCCCACTATAGTTTTTTTACTTTTTAATTTTTTTTATTGTAAGTTTTACTTATTAAGATCGCAGACGTGTTTTCATCATGTCCATTGTCGAACTTAGTCTCTATGGCGATTAATTGAGAAATTATTTGTGACTGTAAATGTTCCTAAAATACACAACAACAAACAGAGGGAAAATTTGAACTTGGTTAACTCACTAAGGAAAAGATTTATCCCGACTTACTTCCATTCTTTCATGCATTTGCAATCTGCGCAGAGAGATTTAAATGGGAAAAAACTGCTAAAATCAAGGGCATCGCTTTAAAAATAAGAAAAAATTTCCTATCATAAATTAATAAAAGCAAGATAATGTGTTACTCATGCGGCGAACTAAGATTACATTTTGACTAAATCAGACAACAAGGTCAGGAAACTGTTTGAGATAGAGCTGGGGAGCTATGCCACTCTCTTTACGGACTAAAACAACTTCGCTTGCTCTTATTTGCTAAAAATTGTCAAACACTTTAAAGAAGATAAAGAATTTAACCTTTGAAGAAAGTCTTCTCCCTATCTGTAAGTAGTTGACATCGCCTAATTGAACTATGTCTCTCTTTCTCTCTTCATTTCACGATTATTTTACATAGCGTCTCTATAAAGATCTATTTACGCGTGAACAGTCACTTGATGACTCATACTTGTTATGTTTATTTTGCAGATCAAGTAATTTTTCATAATTTTCCTTTCTTTGAATTGTTTGTTGCCCTTTTTTTCTTGTTTTTGCTTTCGCTCGCTAATCGCTTTATTTTGTTATGTTATGTAAAGTTCACCGCAGGTAGTTGTAGTTAGCTGGTCAGCAAATGTATGCTGATTAATCTATACCAGGGAATAAATCATGCACATGCATGCACAGCCAGGCATATACATGCGTAAGTGCATTTGTTTTTCTCAGTAACATCAACAAATTATGTTGTGTAGAAAGAGAACATTTTGCAAAAAGATTAGAACTTGAAAACAAAAAAAACGAAAAAGCAATTGATTTGTACGCGTTTTATGAGCGTGTATACGTTTGGACACTACTGTACATCCATCACACAAACTGAGACGGGAAATTTATTTACATATATTTTTCCTTTTTTTTTTTGATTATTTTATGAATTTGAACGTTAACCTGCTATTGCATCGTGTAGTATAAATATAGAGGACATGGCAGTTGACGATATTAGTATTTGCAATCAAGTCAAAGTGTTAGCTACGAACAGTTTTTGCTCAGAACGGATTTGCAGAAGTCGAAAATAATAATTCAAATTTCATTAAGTAAATAAAGTTTTATGCATTATGTATCCCCAAGAGCAACAACAATTAGATAATTATGAAGAAGAATCAACTAATTCGGCAATGGACTTAGTAGTGAAGAAATCCCCCGCGACAATCGAAACAACAGTGAATATGAGATCAATGCACTGTTATCCTGAAATAAGCCAAAGGACTATCGACAGAGTTGTAATTGACAAAATGGAGCATTTGAAAGCTATTTGCAATCAACAAGAGGAACATTACGTCCATCAAATGCTTATCGAGAATCCTGTAGTTATTGAAAGACGTGTCATGCCAGCCACTTTCTCGGACTCCCCCTCATGCAATCCTCCTAGTGATGCCTGCGACAACATGCAACGTAAGTATCGTGCCGAAGCTTGTCGCCGTTCACGTCATAATAATAAAGTAAAAAAAGTCAAAATGCAATTCCGGCATAAATTCATGGCGGGTAAATTGATGAAAAGTCAAGCTATGCTTAAAGGCTTAAAAGATATCGTCGCTCAAGTTGAAACTAAGCTTATTATGAACGGCTTCAATGGTTACCAGTTGGAAAACTTAAGAAGCGTTTTCCGTGTAAACGACATCACATCGGATAAGACTCGATCAGACATTGATTGATTGATTGATTTTTTTTTTCAATTGCCTTTATTTAATTTTAATAATGTAAATAGTATTTTGTATGTATGTGTGTGAAAATTCAATATTCGTAGAACCATTTCCAAATCTTACTTTCCTTACAAATGCATGTATTTTGTATACGCATATATACATCTATCTATATACATATGGAAGAAGAAGGGAATTTTTCGCGAAGACATAAAAACGAAAAACCATTTCAATGACATACGTTTGCAGGTTTTATGCTTCGAAGAAAAACAAATAGTACTGTCTACATATTATATCTTAAAAAAAAAAAAAATAAATAAATAAATAAAAAAAAAATAAAAAAAAATAAATAAATGGAAAAATAAAGAATTATTTACCTTTACATTGAATCACTCACTCACTCACTACTCATTCGATACTCAATTCCGAATGGATATCGAAATTCAATTTTTCATACGTAAATTATATATAAATTTACGTTTCTTTATTTCAATCGCGGTTGCCATCGTATACTTTCTAAATCGTATTTGATATCATATGTGATAGTCAGAGTTAAAGAGTTTACGAATTAACCACGCCCCGTTCGTTTCGCTCTGTTCGTCATGCAATCTTGACACGCGTTAGACGCTTAACTAAAAACATTGAAGACATATTCATAATTGAAATCAGTAGACCAAGCTTGGCCGAAATATCCGCGAAATTGTCTCATTATGTGAGCAAGAAGAAAATATGAAGTCTGTCGTGTTTACAAGCCTTCACAATTACCGATCCGAAATTGTACACAATATTTATCGCAGCCATGTGACTAAGTCCCATCTACCATACACCTATCTATGGTCTTAAATGCAACTTGGCGACAAGTCGAAAAAAAAAAAAAAAAAAAAAAAAAATTATAAATAAATAGCAAGATCCCCCGGAAAAGTTATATAGCTTGCTTGTTGTCTTCTTCTAGCTGTCTTTTTCTTTTTGTTCTTTAGAAATCTGTCTTGGAAAGCAAAATTTTTACCGATTTAAAGAGAAAAATAGAAAACCGCACCCGTCTGTGCCGAACGCAAAAAACTGAATGAGCAGTTTTGTCTTTTCCTTTTAAGTGAAATCGTTTTTTTTATTTATTTATTTATTTATTTTT
>CCAG010009006.1:0-82070 GCA_001077435.1 Glossina morsitans morsitans | reverse complement strand
TACAATATTCTCTCTCTCTCTCTCTCTCTCTCTCTCTATCAATTATATTTATGTGTATTCAAGGTGTTATCATACATTTCTATATAGTTTTAATATGAATTTATTATTTTATTTTTATTTTTACAATAAATTAATTTACTGAACTAAATTTCTTTTTTTTACGAGTTTAATTTGTAATTATTTTGGCATTTAAAAGAAAAAAAAACTACAATACATTTTGAAATTTTCCGTCCAAACTTCAACTGACTTACTATACCCTACACTACTTGTCGTACAAGGGCAGCACCCAGAAGGAATTGAGATAGACCCATCCTTTATTGTACCGATCTAAACTCTTCTGACCGTCCGTCCGTCTTGTGCGCAATATTGATGAAATTTGGTTCGCTGACATGTTTTTGGCTTAACAATGAACGGTTCGGATCGCTGCACTTTTTCCACTGCCCAATCAATGCCCTATTTAGAAGAGTTTTTATATAAATAACTATAGAGTGACTATTAATGTTGGGTCATGACCAACTATATTATGTTTACTTGATCTTACCTTCTTATAGTGCAAGATTGTTTATATCGTAACAGTTCACCTAATTCCTTATACTCGGCTTCGTTACGATCGAAATAAACACGTTGTAATGCGGCCATGAGGTGTACAAACTCTTGATCTACGCAAGACTTCTTAATGGGATGTAAGGCTGTTCCAAAGCCTTTTTCATTTAAATTCCTTTAATAATTTTCTTGACCCGTAATTGATGAGGAATAGAGGGAATATTGAATTGATAATCCGAATTTATTGATTACAGGCCGTTTGCGATATTTATTTCATTTTATTTACACATGAAGTTCTACTAAAATACATTAACAGCAGAATTTCATTGATCCTTAGAAGTAAATCTTATTCTAGTAACTATTACAACGATTACAAAATATATATAAAGAAAAGTAAAGAAAAAAAAAAAGATGATGAAAAAAAAAAACAGAACATATACACATCTAGCTTGGCAACTAATAACAGTAACTTGAGTTTTCGAATCATGCTAGGATATCAAGATTAGAAACCGATTCAGATAAAGAATCCGATATTGAGACTAAATAATAAATATCGTTTAGATCGCTAAGCGGACTAAAAAACCCTCTAATTATATTTCCATTGGCTGAGTTTTATGAAAATAAAGTTCCTAGACTTTCGAGACATTCAAGTTCATCTTGCCAAGTAATATCGGGCAAATCGTCAGAATCATTTATTAACCTAATTGAGAACGGACCGCCAAGGATAACTCTACGTGGGTGTAAGGCTAAAAGCAATCTATTTTCACAAGGAGGCAAAGAGACAAGCGGACCCCAACCCAAACCTAGGGAAACGGGCAGCAATTGCTTCTGAACGGATTCTATCGAATCTGCATTGTATCTATTGAAAGAAGGCCACACAACCGAGGCATATTGGGCGTGGCTAAGGCCATGTGTCGTCTTTTTGTAATCTAATGATCGTCAAACTCTTTGGACCTGCGTTTACTGAAGCCTAGCGCTGACCTAACTTTATTTAAACAGAGCTCAATGTGCAAACTAAAACCTAGTCCTTGATCAAATAGAGCTTTTAAATCCATGAACGAATCCACATTTTCCTGCTTGTGTGAATCGATTAAATACTCAGTAATCAATGAATTCCTCCTTGAGAATGAAAGCTTTTTGCATTTTTTAGATTCCATTTCATAAAATTTCATGAACATGAGACGCGAGTGCGATTCCAAGGAAAAGCAAGAAGACAGTTTAACATCGCTACCGTACTACATCGAAAAGCTATACATTTTGTTGTTGTCAAAATAATCCAGACATTTCGTCAATTCGTTTCAATCTCGCTTACCGCCTTAACTTTACCACCAAACCCATACAAAAGTGGATCCTAAGCCATACAAAAGTTGCAAGAAATGTGCAAGTGCAAGATTCAGAGTGTTGTAGGGGATCTCTTCACAACGTTACCGTTCTCCTAAGTATATGTTTTACGGTTATGTACAAGGTAGGTTAACACCAGGGCTCAAAAGGTAACTGTAGTTCAATCAAGCATCGCAGTACAAGTCAGGATGTAAATGCTGCACTGATAGTCAGGAGGATTCTTAATGATAGGCATTTATCGATTAGGAGCCACTCTCGGGTAGTTGACGATGTTGCGACAAGTTTCTACAGCACTTTTCAATGCAAATAGTATTAAATAAGTCCGATATGCGAAATGTGATAAAGGCTGGAGAAGCATTGGCAAGTTCGGTGAGAAAGCTATCACCACTTATATTGCTGTAAGAAATAGACCGATACCTTACGCTCTCATCATCAGGAAATGGCTTATGTTTATCACAACACGTGCAAGAAGTTGTGATATTCACATACCGCTCAGTTGATGTTCGCTTGGGGGCACTAGACTATGCATAAATATCTCGGCATAGCAATATGAAACCAGAATTGTCGGAATGGTCGTTATCTACGTAAACCATTCCAGAAAAAAGTAAATGTCAGTCTCAAATATATTACGTCGCCGGAGGGTGGATAATATTATACAAATAATTACGATGACAGAGGTGCTTAGAAGCTTTGAACTCGCAGGGCTTACAAAAAATAGAATAACAGTAAAGAAGTAGACATCCCCCACACACCAAAATGCCTTGGATCGATATTCCAGCAAAGCGAACTCTGCTACTTTTACTATTACGAATCTCAATAATGCTAATAACTGAACTCGTGTTGCTAACATGATTCTATATAATTAATGGAAACTTGACAGAGAAAATATAGAAACAAACTATAAATCTAATAAGATCCCAGGCTTCCTTTTCTATGACTTTCTATCCTATAAAGGCATAATTTTTGAGATAAGAATGATATCGATACGCTTGGAATTTGGAATACATTGTCCTTTCAAAACGTTTACATTTTAAAATGTAAAAAAAGTTTTATTTCATTTATAAAAATAATTTTATTTCTGAGAAGACTACATAATGACTAAACGATAAAATTCTATATTTGGCTAATATTGGAAAACATTTTCGTCAAATTTGAATTTAAAAAAGAAATTAGAACAAAAATTTATATATTATATCAGAAATTGAATACAAACTTTTGCAAAAATTTTAACCCGAACAGCCTCTACAGCCGCAATGGACGCATTCGACGACACGCCCTTCTTCCAATTTCGATTTAGGAACACGACATATACAATTTGTACCAAAATTAGTGTCACGCGTCTGTATACAACGTAGGCAACACAAGTTCTCATAACCGGACTTCCTCCACTTTGCGATTAAATTTGCATCTGCTATCTTTTCCTTAAGACAATAGTCATACAATTCACGGCTGATTGCCTTACGACGATAAAATAAGTCATAAATATACCGAGATTTTTGATGATGTATTTTGAAAATTGGCCATAATGATTCGGTAATCCGTTTCCCTTCATGAGGTTCAGTCTCTGCTTCGCGCATTTTTTGCTCCAGCTCCTCCAAAGTAGGTTCAATTAATTCCCAACCATCTGGCGGCGGCTTACGACTGCGACGCACTTTAGGCATAATCTATCAGAACTCTCTTTGGAATACGATTATTTAAGAATATGTAAGAAATTTTACAGATTGTTAGAAATGTCTTTTTTTCTGCTTATATTATTCCTTCAAGAATATACACAACTTTTGATTAATGCACATCGTTACCAGATGATGTTTTTACTAGTTATCCCGATAAAAGTTTTCTAATATGCCTAAATACAGTTTAACGTTGAATACATTGTAAGGGCGAACCACAATGATGCATTCGGATTAAATTTCGGATTAAAAAGGCCCAAGGGAAGCCGCGTTACCATATTATATTCTATAATATGCTTGGTATAATAATACCCTGCTTCATCTGTTGCTTATGTATTTTTTTAATTTACGCTGGGGTCCACTTCCTATAGAGAATGATATTGTGACTGCAGGATTAAGTCAAAATTGCCACTAAAGCCACAAAAGTGCTAAAGTTAGCCACTAACTTTAACAGAATTCAATACGTTGTGTTGCCATTTAACAGAATGTGCTACGTTGGTGTTGCCATTTAACACAATGCAATACGTTGTGTTGCCACCTTAGTCAATTTTTGCTTTCTCGATAATTATCAGTTAGCTTAGCAATGGCGCGAACCCAACTAAGCCCACCCGTTAGCAAATACAGACAAGCTTTACTTTGCGTACTATGTCGTCTTAATAATTTAGTAACTCTCTCCCAGCATATTTTTAAAAAAACGCGGCAAACTTAAATAAAATATTTTTTTTACGGTTTTACAGGGATATTTCTAACTGCCTTTCTTCTCAATATACTAAGCAAATGTTTCGCATTGTATTATTAATTTTTCAGCTACGCATTACCTACATACACAGAGTTATTTCCGAATGAAGCAACTTTCATGTTCTGGTTTGTTGCTTGTCTGGTTCAATAAATAACTAAATTAAACACTTGCTTTTTGCTTTTTTTTCTTGCACTTATTACCATCTTATGCTTGAATTATGATTTCATTAAATTTATTAATAAAATTCCATTCATCATTTCTCTCCAAGCGGCTCGTTACGTAAGTACCAATGTCATTCTCCTTTGGAGTAATTTTTTACGTTACTCTACTGCATGTCAATCATGTTTCATTGTCCCAATATAAATGTTTACCATCCCTGAATCTTAAGATAGAGGAACAATGTGATTTAAAACAATAACATGGAAAACTAAGAAAATAGTTAAATAAACAAGAATTTTTAATAATAACAAATGAATTATAAAAAAAAAGACAAAATGTAATATTATAAAATTATTGTGCTGGCAATACTGTTAAGCAGTTCTTATAAAATTTGTGTAAAACAAAGGAAAACTTGTAAATTTGTTGGAAGTCTAATAATAAAATTTAACGTAAAGAGGATATTTTATAAAATTTAAGTGTTCACGAAACAGTATAAATTAGTGCAAGTGCAGAGAAAATAAAATTAAAAAATAACTAAAGGGATTGTTTAACGCTCAACAATCATAACGATAACAATAAAAAGTGCAAACAATGGAGCGCTAGAGCTCCATATGTTTACCAGCCAAAATTATTTAATCTAAACTAAAATTCTTTTACAACAAATGTAATGCAATATTTTAAATATTTTGAAAAATTTGAAAAGAAATCAATTCGTCGACTTTTGAAATTATTTACATAAAGAAAAAGTACGCAAAACGGAAAAAGAAGGAAATATATGTATATATGAAGATTCATTCATAATTAAGGCTGTGTGCCAAGTGTGCCAATATTCCCACTCGGATTTCCGTCCCTCTCGTCCCGTCGACCAAAGTTTTCATCATCTCGTCGATTTGATAACTTTTTAGCGTTGCAAACAAACATACATCAATCATATCGTTTATTTAAGAGTGTACGTAATATACAAATTTCTGCTTACTTTTTTATATATTAGTTTGTATATATATAAAAGCGTATCTTGCTAAGGATAGGCAATTTAAAATTAATAACCATTTATTGTTGGAACGCTATTTGATTACTTTGCTTTTATCATAAATGCAGCCCACAAATTTTATAAACACATTACTTTGAGACCATTTAAGCTCTTAGTAATATTGTTTTATTTTTTCTTATTTTTTTTTTTTTTTTTAGTGTTCGTTTTATTAAATAATCTGAGTATTTTCATTTTATGTATTTTTTTTTATTTTTGTAGTAAATAGCTCAACAACAATTGTCGTCGCTTATACATAATATGTGCATATACACACAGATAAATATGTGAAAGTTTATGTATATATATATATATATGTCTGCTTAATTGATATTTAGTTTTTAACTGTGTTCGGCGTGAGAATCTGTTTTTAAGTTGTTATGCATACAAATATTTTAAAGGGGTGTAAAACAATTTGAAAGTTATTTAACAAAAATGAAACTGAAATCACTTATATTATTGTGTTACTGTTTGCATTGTGCTGATAAATTCGGAAATATTTTTCAAACAATTTGTGTATACATAAACTTATAGTTATAAAAATGTTAATTGAAAAGTGTGTTAGAATAATGATGGATTTATTAGCTAGCAATGTTACTAAAACATAGGGGCGAATAAAATGTTCTCAACAATTTCGAGGTGTAGTTATAGCCGCTAGGTTGTATATCTCTAAAAACATATAAGAAATTACGAATTCCGGAATTACAAATTAAAAAAAATCATCCTAAGAATTCATCGAAGGTTATAATGGGACTTTTGTTAACACGAAGAAAGGTACGAATCCACTTAAAAGCAGCTGTTTGAAGCATTGAAGATTATTTATATGTATTTTAAAAAGTTGAAAAACTCTTTCATGTGTTATCATATATTCCATAAGGCGCACTCATAATATTCCTAAGAAGTGTTTGTTTAAATCCAATAATAACGTCAAGATGAACTTTCGAGCGCATTCTGGCTCTTGCTCATCGCAAGTGAACACTAAGTGTTTTCGTGGCATAGCTTTGCTGACTTTGAATCACATTTGACATTCTGGAGCAATAGTTACATCAAAATTCACCAATGCCAGTTCTGTTCTTAAACAAGATTGTTAGGTCATGGAAATCACAAATAAAAAAAATAAAAAATACATTGTGGCCTGTGAGCTGCCTGTAATGTTGCTTAAAATGCGGCTGCTTATTATAACTCTCCACCGGGGATTTTTAAATTTGCTAAATTTTTATAGAACCACGTGATTGTGTTTGAAGTGTACAAACTCTTGATTTGAATAACTGGCGAAGTGTTAGCCGGACATTGCGGCTCACCTAATTATGTTGTAGAATTTTTTCGAAAGTTTATGCACGTGTGCACGTCGATCAATTACAATATCATGTAGAGAATGCAATTAGATTCCTATCCGAAGGGATTCATCGTAATCGGATGCTTGATTAGCGGCACCCCATCATCGTTCAATGTCTCGATGAAACTCTAAACCTTTAAGACTTAACGTACAGAAATCCAACCTGAAGTTATTACGTGTAAACTGTATGAGTCGCTTTCTTTGCAAGCGATGTTAGTCCATTTCACATTATATCGAGATTTTTAAGGGCTCGTATTTGAATAGCATTTGAAAAGTATTGATATATGTGTTGCGCTCAGTATATGGTTTTTTGATATTAAATGGGTTCTAGTTTATAATGTAATCGGCTTTTAAAGTATTAGTTAAAAGAGATTTATACCTTTGACGATCTCAAATTGATTTGAAATATGAAAGTTGAAATATCGGTCTTCAATTGGATCAATTGAGGTGATCTATAACATCATTGAATTTTTCGGATATGACGGGCCTATCATCTAATATTCTAGTATCATATTTTGAAAGTTTGTATTACAATTTTTGAACTAAACATTGTATCTTTGCGAAAAGTGGACTTATACCAGGTGCAAAGTAATTATATCTGTAATTTTATTTACTATATAAATTTATATTGACGAAATGATGAAAATTTTAAAAGACTTCTTTTCGTAATCGTTTACAGATAAATAAACCATAGCAGATTGCACTTATTCTTATCATTAGCGAATTTTTTGTGGCAAAAAATGGACTTACATCACTTTCAAAGACATCGACTCATATATTTAGAATAACAAATTTGGCGTTAATAGGGGTCCGTTTTTCGATAATATTTAACTTTATTTAAAACAATTGCTACAAAGCTTAATAAATGAAATTTGATCACCATTATCCATCTGAGGCGGTCAACTGGGCTTCGCGTATTATGGATTGTTCCAACTAATTGAAATCATCCGCAAAGAGTACTACCAGCGATAATTGACGCAATTGTAAGAAAAGATGATCATGATAAGCCAAAAGTAATGATATCGTGAGTTTTCAGAATGAACAAATTCAGCCGTTATCAACGGACATAATTCCTTTCAATTCACGCGGGGTTCAATAGATGACTTATTGCTTGTTCAAACTGTGCTTTCACTCTTATGAGGAGATATAGGTCACATATAGGTCTTTGTGAGGATAGCCTCAAAAACGACACTTTTGAAAATTGCCTGGGAGTTGGAAGAAATTAGTAGTGAGTGATGGACAAAAAAACGGACCGAACAAATTTATACCTCCGGCATATAAAAATATTTTCTAAAAAGTTTGAATTGCTTATCTCTTATTGCTGCACAAAATATGATATATGATATGATACTCCCAAGAAAGTGAATCCGCGTCTTACGTAGTTCATTCTGTATTCTCACACAAGACGTCTACCTATCTTTTTAGAAACAAAGGAATTGCAATATAATTTTGATTACGATAAGAAAGGTGTGTTGTTCTGCTATGCTATGGTTTTACCATTAAAGTCTACTAAAATGTATCAAATTAATCAGAAAAGCATTAAGGCATGGTACTGCCTGCTACTAATAAGCTTCTCTCTGAATTTCAGTTGGATTATGAATTTCATTGTGACTGGCATTGTGTTGATTAATTTTGATAAAAAGTTTCTACGAACTAAAGCAGTTGGTGAAGAGCATATTTTTCCATTAAATGAATTTGTTCTTGTCTCTGCTTCAGAAAATCCCGAGTGCTAATAAAATTCCTATTTATTACAATAGCTGCAGTGAAACTTTGCAGCGAGCGTATATAGTAAATGGCAAAAAACAAAAGAATGGCATTCTTTATGCTGGGGAAATTGAATTCGTCAAGTGTTCATAAGCCGTAGTTTCTCTGTTAAAAAAAAGACAAGTTGATGTTAACATTTTTCTTATCATTCCCAGCCTAATCTGAAGATCTTTAAAGACCGTTCCAAAAAAAAATTTATCATTTGAGGAGCGTACAGAATAGTTTTAAGCATTCCGTCTTGTTCGCCTTATGATAAATGAGCGTAAAACCTCACACAAGCGAAGAAAAACACAATGTAATCACTTGTAACTTTGTGTGGGCATGGCTGATTGGTTCCAGTTTAGAACCTAAAGAGTAGAGTGATTCGTAAAATAGATGTTGAAAATTTCAACCTTCTAACTTGTATAATTTCCGAGAAACGAGCAAAAATCCAACATTTTTTATTAAAAAAAGCGGAGTTTCGCTCAGTTTTCGTTCCACTGCGCGCTTCCGCTCCGACCGATAGGGCCAATTTTCAATGCCAAGCTGCGTCCAGAAACTTCCAATGTTTTCACCAAACTCGAAGTCGATATCTTCATTTTTGCGACCAGGAGAGTGTCAACAGCACCCATCACACAGACAGACAGACATGGCTAAATCAACTCAAAATTTCACGCTGATCAAGAATATATTTTGTAGGGCCTCTGAAGCTGGCTTTTTTGTGTTTCATACATTATGGAAAAAACCAAACTGAGTACACCCGCGTCTTAGAGTGATAGGTATAAAAAAGAAATGAAAAACTTTATAGCCGTATTATAAATAAATTCCACTTACGGCTCATTATTTTTGTTTTTTTTTTGTTTTTTTTTTTTTAAATATAAATAATACGTTCAGATAATATTTTCAGATTTTCAGTTGAAAACCTAAATGCTAATAAATAAAAAAAAAAGTCTTTGATAGAAAGCAACAAAAATGCGTAAAAGCTGTGCTGGGTGCAAGTAGTCGCACTCGTCTTTCTTCTTTCCTTTTTGCTAATTTTCGCTAAAAAGGACGACCAATTTGCGTGAAGTATAATTTTACAAAATTTATAGTTAATAGTAAACGCGTAGATTAAAGTTACGAGATAAGAAAAATTTCTCAAAAGTATATTTTGCTGAAAAACTCATGCAATGGAAACAAATGCGGAAGGAAACCTCTTGGAGATAATGGATTTGGCGCGCACTTTGCGTCAAGAACAACTGTTCATACAACAAGAACAAAATTCATTTGCTCAGTTAACGGAAACTTTATCTCAAAATTCAATATCGATAACAAAGGTAAGTAATAAATATATCTTTAACCGTTTTTGAAAATGATTACTATTTTTATACCCTACACCATTTGCGGTACACGGGAATGTACGTGTGTGTATTAAGTATGTGGGGATGTATGCCACGACACATGGAAAGAACTTGAGATCGACCCACCTGGTATTGAACCGACCGATCCACAAAAGTGATTTCAAACCGGTTTTAGTTTATCTGTCCGACTTGTTCTTGCAATTTTTGAAATATTTTAATGAAATTTGGTACATTTGGTACGACATATTTTGGCGCACGTTTTCGATCACTTCCGGTATAAGGTCTTATTTTGAAAAATTGCCATCATATGAATAACAGCATTCAGCGAAGTGGTGTGCGGTATTTAATGGTGGGCTGTGTCTCACTATAGAACTCTTTACTGTTTGCCTCTTAAATATTAAATGTACTTGTGTGCGCGTATATGGTTTTTTAGTTGGCTTATATATGTGCCCAACAAAGACGTAATCTAAATGATTTGATTGTATCACGTCCAGAAGTGGGACCTTCGTTGTGTTGCCGTCGGGCCCGCAATTACGATGTCGTTACGTTCGTTGATGCCAAAAAGATTTTCGACTATCAGGTACAAAGAGAAAAATTTATTTATAAAAATATAATTTAATTAACGATTTTAATTAAAAAAAATATTTACTTTCCCTAGCATGTTCTCGGCTATGAGGAACTATTCAATTTTCTCTATCATTCCCCATATCTATTGGCTGTATCTTTAGCTACGGGTGATCGCTTGCCTGACATACCCCAACAGCATATGGCTTCTGTTACGCGTACGGTTAGTACGGGTCTCTTCGGCAATGCTATTAATACAAAGGACGTAGAAATGATGCTGAAATTGTTGCGTGAACTTATTGAGATTCAGATCGTTGTTGGAGACGATAGCCCTAAACGCCTGCTACGTCCGAATGCTTCATCATTCGCTAGATTATATCATAATATGATTGAATCAACATTTTCGGCAAAAATCTTTTTGACAGCGACGTTGTTTCAACCCATTATGGAGGTTTTGAGCGATAACGAGACCGTGTTAGACGTGGACCCTATTAAAGTTATTCAAAGTTTATCCAGTAAAGAAAAGATAAAATTGTAAGATTAATAATCATAATGGTCATCTTCATGTCATCTTAATTTTTTTTATTTTTATTACAGGTTTGGCGAGGAAAACTCTAGTGATTATTGGGAGAATATTGATAAATTTCATGCAGAAACTATAGAAAAATTATACAAAATCAGCAAGACATTTATAGACAGTCTGCTTGGCAATTGGTCTTTGTTTCCGTCAACCTTGCGTTGGCTTGTACAGACCATGTGCCATCAGTTGAAGCAAGCCCACCATTTTTCAGACCAAGTTATCAATGAGATCGTTACGGACATGGTTTTTACTCATTTTATTTGCCCTGCCATAATTAGTCCCGATATTTTGGGCATAGTTGATGCTCCAATATCCGAACAAATACGTTTCAATCTGATGCAAATTGCTCAGGTTGTGCAAACCTTGGCCTTGGCCAAATACGATGACGTAGACGCCAAGTTTGTTGCTGTTCACACAAAATTTCAAAGCAATATGGTCACCAAACTTATCGATTTACTGTTGGAAAACCAGTCGGGTGAAGATGTGGTGGCGATATTGGCTCAGCAAAGTGAATTCGAGAGAATTCATTTACTGATTACCCAAAACGATTTGAATCATTTTATTGAATTCTTTAGGATTCTGACAATCAACGATGAATACGAGATCTCCGACGACGAGAAGAAAAAACTGAAAAAAATTCTATCGCATATACCCGAAAATTTTTCTCTGAATAATAGCTTCGAAAATGGTCAAACAACCGGCGGCGACAATGGTAGTGCTAGAGAGAAAACTAAACCATCTTTGATTAACTTGAGTAAAGCTACGAAAAGCAAACTGGCGAAAAGCATAACTCTTAATCATGGAAACGTGAATGGTCATATCAATCCATCGGAAACAGTGCCTAACGGTCTAAATGGGCAAAATTGTCAAATGAACGGTTTAGATGGCTTAATGCTTAGCAGTCGAAATAATTCTACGAATTCGTCTCCTGTCCGTTTACCGATGGCTGATCATAGTATCAATGAGTCAATCTTAATATTTAACTTTTACTCGGGCGTTGAGAATAAAATGCAACCTCTCTCTGAAGAAGAGGTTTTGAAAAT
This sequence comes from Glossina morsitans morsitans, assembly GCA_001077435.1. Classification (NCBI taxonomy): domain Eukaryota; kingdom Metazoa; phylum Arthropoda; class Insecta; order Diptera; family Glossinidae; genus Glossina; species Glossina morsitans. Next base: position 69,985 of record CCAG010009006.1, on the reverse strand, counting down.
GAATAGCATTGGTCAGGAAATAGCCAACGGTGACTTGGTCGATAGTGAAAATTATCAAGTCGAGTCTACAGTCGATAAATCTTCAGTTGTTAATGGTTTTGATGGGATGGACGGTATGTCTGACGTTTTAAGGACACAGCACAATAAAAATTCAAGATTTTCCTTGTCCCATGACGACGCATCAATAGGTAATTCCGACAATTTGGAGGTGGTCAGCGAAGTGCCCTCTAATCATTCGGTTACCAGTTCTTTAGAATTGGAGGAAAACGATCAGAATGACAATCTGTCCGATATGGTATCGGCTAATGTCTCAGGTCGAGGCACCCCAAATATAAGTGGTAGGGATACTCCTTCTTCTCAAGTCACTGATGGAGAGTCATTAAATAATGCTTTGCCCACACCACAAATGCAAAAGCTTATCTCCAAAGCTCGCTCAGATATTGAAGATAAGTTTTGTAAATTTGAAATCAAAAAATTCGAGGGCGATGAAACTGTATCCATTATTTCGGACACATGGTCCACCGATGTAATATGTGCCAGTGATTCCGAAACGGTGGATGCCGAAAGCAGAGACCGCGAACGTAACTTTTCCACCCCTCTCATCCCGGCTGCTGTTGTTTTGCCTGGCGATAATAATTTTGATGTATTAACTGGGGCAGGAGGAATGCGTTCCGGTTATCTTGACGCTTCAGACCAGAGATCTGAATCGAACTGGAGTACTGACGTGTTAGCTAGCGATTCTGAAAAATTAAATGAAGTGGATACCGATGATAATATCAGTATAGCCGCCCGATCAGATACCGCCGACGGCTGCGTCCGTTACGTACATGAACGAGATCAATTGGCGGCGGCCATATCAGCACCATGCGTTCGTCAAAGGTCTTCAAACACACCTCACTACTCCGTAGCTCGCTCAAATCGTGGACTTAGAATGTCCAACTCGTCAACAAATAATTACAAAGCAGCGACAGCTAGTAATCGTCATTCTGATGATGTACAGGGTAGTGGTAGCAGTGGCGGCAATGCTAGCGATCGTTCGCAAGAAGATTCTGCCTTCTATGATGCAATAAATTCGTATGAAGACAATGCTATATCTGGGGAGAACGGCTCCCACAATTATCAGGGTGTCTCTTCTCTGGCACGAAGTTGTATGCGTACCACAAATCAAGTAGGCGGGGAAAATACGTTTCAGCAAAACTACAAATCTACAAACAACAACGATGAGAAAGACTCTTTTTTGACAACGTTACGAATGCGTCGTCAAACTTCCGCCGAGAGTAGCATATCTAATCAGAGTTTAAGCTTAGAAGAAACAAACGCTTGTAAAATATCTTCAAACCAACATTTAAAAAAAAAGCAAAGAAATCGAAATACCACCAATTATGAATCGAAGGATCTCATCGATTTTTCCGATTTCTGTGACGATAAAGATCTAACTCCACCATCCATGCCGCCTCCCGCACCTCCAACGATTGATATTTTTAGTGACGATATAGTCGAACATCGCGGGGTATCAACTGAACGACGATCAGCAGGTTTCGATGGTCGCCGTAACGGCATAATGGCCTTAAGGGGAGGTTGTGAAGTTTCAGCTAATGGCAACCTTAATATAACATCATCTTTGCGTAAACATCAAAGTCTCAACTATGAAAACCACGAGATCATGATCAGAGCTACTGTACACAAACGAGTTTCGGTTTTGCCAAATCTTTCACCGAACTCCTTACAAACGGACGATGATAAACGCTCGCAATATCAAGAACAAGTTCAAGAAAATTCGGAACCAGAATTGCTATTATGTGCCAAGATATCGCAAATGCAACTTAATAACAGTAAGAGCCCTGATACGCTGGATAACGCTCAGCACGAGTTGTCACGCAACACTCCCACCAACAACGGTCATAATGTAAGCATTTCAGGCATAATGACTAGTTCAGTGATGTCAAATCAGAAACCGAGCAAATCAACCGGAGCTATACCGAAAAGTATTAGTTTCGATGCTTCGGCAGACAAATCGTCAGCCAATAATTTCAATTCAGCAAATCGTCAACGCAATACACGTCTACAGGATGCAGTACGTCATACCAATACAGGGACTTCTCCAGCCGTAGGGATGGCAAACTCGGGCATTTTTAATAAACTGAAACAGGGCATATTCAAGCATCGTCGGGGCTATAAATCGCAAAGACAAACAGCTATTGGCAACCCGGATGATATCTCCCAAAGTTCTCGTAGTGTTTCGTTTAGCAACAATACGTCAGAAGTTTCACTTGACTTAGTAACTGCTAATATATCCACTTGTCCAATGGCTGTTACAAACGAGCGCACCATCCTTTACTACGATACGAACGAAGATATATTGGCAAAATACCGTCGCAAAGTTAGCACATCCAGCGAAGCGACGAATTCATCCGCAGGTAATTGCGGAACGGGAAATGCTTGCGGTGACAATAAAATCAATGGAGAATTACAAAGTGAAAGTCAGCACGCGTCTCTCCATGACAAAGCAATGGTTTTCAACATTCTCAAGAAGAAAATACGTACAGTATTGTCAAAGACTGATTTACATTCAGCTGACTTTAGGCACACCACGGTAAGCCTGCTAACTGTGAACGATTTTTATTATTATTTTATTATTTAATTTGAACTTTGAACTATTAAAGCAAGTAAATGCCTCTCCCTTGCTGACGTATTTGCAAATCCAATTAGCTCAAGCTGTAAATTTGCAAAACTTTCAACAAATCTCTTATGTTTCTGAGGCTATACGTTGTATATCGTCCTTAGATGTAAGCCAACACGCTCAACTATTGGATGAATTGCAAAATGATATACAAAAACGTCAAAGCTATTTACAATATCTGATGCGTTTTCGACAGAATCTTTTGCTAATTATGGAGAATATCGGACAATACGAAGCCCGATTAAGAAGTGAGAGTAGCACTTGCAATCGCTACTTGGTGGCAGTATGTATGCGTTTGTTTATCGAGAAGAGACAGGATAAAATTGACAGATTTCAAGGGGACTTTGCTCGTCTGACATCATCCGACGACAAAATCGAATTAATTGAAGAGTTCATCGATTCGCTGATGGACGAGTTATTAACAACCGGCGGCATATTGCACGGTATGCCCGAATGGCAAGAAGTGGAGGCACGTGCTGCTTTGGAGCGCATTTTGCTGCAACGTATGCATCAGCAGGTGATGTTTCCCAATGAAGATGCCGACTTATCTAGAGATTCGTAAGTTTAAACAGTGGTATCTATTAATAGTTTTACACGATTAATATTAAGACAATTTACAGATTCTTATATGAACTTATACGTAAATTGCAAAATGTGATAACACCTTCACATCCGACTTTGTGTATACCACAGGAGTATCTATCTGAGGCACCTTGGAGCTTTGCTCAACAACAACTATCGTACATAACTGCCTATAAAACGCCCAGGGAAAAATTAAAATGTGTTATTAGGTAAAATTTGTTCATCAGTTGTGTGTTTGTGGACAAAATTAAATTGCAAAAATAATTCAATTTAACATATTTTAGATGCAATTCTAGCATAATGAGTTTATTACACATGTCCAGTGGTAGAGCACCAGCAGCTGACGATGTATTACCCGTTCTTATATATGTGGTTATAATGGTGGGTTTTTTTTTTTTTATTTTTTATACTCATCACACACATGAACGCAATAATTGCGAAATTGATAAAAAAAAAGAAAGAATGCGCCGTTTGGACGGTTGAAACTACTAATATATTCCTTTGCCTGAAATTCATTCCTTAGGTTAAGTTAAAAAATTACTTAACGGAGGCTCTATATTCGCCCATAACCGGATGAAATCTAAAAATTGGAAATCTACCATTTCGTTGAATTTCCATACAGTTCTATTATTTGACTGTTAACAGACGTTGCGCCAAGAACAACTAAGCCAATGCGTTCATGTCCAATATAAGTGATTGTAGGCAAATTTTGTGATTTTGTGATTTGTAATAGCCAGGAAAGCAGTACAGAAAAAGTCTATATAGAATATATGTGTGTAGGTGTCCCTTAAAATGCCGATATATAGGGAGAATATAGTAAAAATTAATAATGATGGAAACAATGAACTTGGACTTCCTTACCATTCAATTACGATTATGAAGACCTTCGTTCATTATTGGTTTCTTTGTTGTAGTAAAATCAGTAATTAGCAGATGTGTTTTTGGTTTCTCAAGTTGCTTTTATAATTCTTGATATCCGTTTACACACAACTTAAGAGTCTATTGAGATTTTAACGCAAGAGACTTTCCAAATTTCGTGGGCTATGGATATTCGATTCTCGAATTGTTTTTTTTTTTTCTTTTTGTTCATGTTCATACATAGGTCCTCAACATATGTTGACATTATCAGCCATCTTTTTTTGAAGGGGACAAAACAGATGATGATAAATAAATAGATGTTTTTCGGGAAAAATAAAAAATCGCCTACTTTTCTGAACATACCTCTTATGTATATGAATGCGAGCCAGATTGGAAGTGGCTTAACACACTAGACAATGTACGAATGTATGATATATGCAATTGTATTTTTATGTAATTTGGGAACACTCGACAACGATAATAGTTCACCTTATTCATACCGATCACCGAAGCATCAGTGATATATTCATTGCAATGCCCAGCATGAAGCTTTAAAAACCACGCAAAGTGTATACATTCTTGATCACTATCGAATTCTAAATCGGTTTAAGTATATCCGTCTGTCCGTCTGTTGTAAACATTCTCTTGGTCGCAAAAATTATTTGGCTATAGACTTCAAGTGGATGATATTGAAAATGGGTCAAATCGGTCGAAGGACACGCCCACAATATCACGTAAATTGAGAACATTTGTTTTTCGAAATAATAATAAACAAATGGTTTTTGTTCATTACTCATACAGTATTGCAGATAAATATACAAAAATTTGAAAGTACATTCGATGGGCGGAGCTGTAGTAGTTGTAAAAAAATGGGAAAAATTTACCACGACTACCGAATATTACGGTGTCTATGGAGCTTCCTTGTGGGCGTTGCAAGCATTTCCACAAAATGGATATGCCCCTCATTCTTCGGCCATGGGTATAAAATCACGCAAATGAAAAATTGCTTCCAACTCGAAAATAATTTGTTTCCCACTAGAAATATTTAAATGTTCATGGTTGTTAATCATTTTAGGCCAACCCGCCGTTTCTGTTGTCTACTGTGGAATACATTACATGTTTTATCGGCGAGAAACTTGATGGCGAAGAGCAGTTTCATTGGACCTTATTCGATTCAGTGGTTAAATTTATAAAAACTATGGAGTATTTAGTTCAATAGACAAAGTGAACGATTAAAAAAAGCGATCAAAATTTGTTATTTAAACAAGTCCGGATAATAATTGTCGATGGCCTACACAAATGCAATCTTACTTATAATGTAATATTGTTTTTTTTTTTTAGATAAATTTCGTAAATATATATATATTTATATGTATGTATATATTTTTCATATCATATATATATTTATTATATAAATTTTTCCATTTATATATATGTATATTTTTGTTTTTTTAGTAAGTGCTAATGATCAGATTAAAATTTATTTTTTGATGTTAATTTTTTCGTCTGTCTGTCTGCGTATTTGTAGTTATTTATGAAAATTTGAAGAAACAAAATATAGAAATTAAATTAAGTTTTATACCCTTATCTATGTAAAGAAAATTCTGACATTTTTAAAAATCGGTAGAAAATATTCTTCTTCACACCTTAACTAATATATTCGTTATCCAATTTTTGTTGCATATCGGCCGATTCGCCTTAAGATGAATACAATTGTTTCTTCCTCTGGTTGTTTAATCACCAAAAATCTTATCATTATGGCAATATATTCAACAATGAAATCATGAAACAAAAAAAGAAAAATATATATAATATTAAGCAATTATTTCTTATTATTCATAGCAATATAAATGATAACCATTAGCTTCGGAATGCATATTAAGTAAAAAGCCAAATAGTTTTTAATGACTGTAGTCATACTTTGCTTATATAATGTAATAAATAATGTAATAACATATACCGATATGTAATAGATATTTTTCGATAATTATATCTTCACATATATACATACATGCATGCGTATGAAACGATGTAACGCTAATCAACGTATATTTAAATTATTTTATGATTGCATTATCATTACTATTGTGATTATTGTGCTTATTACCTATTACCCTATTGGTGAAGATGATAATGATGTTTAAGGTAAAATTTATTTTCTATTTTATAATATTTTAAATTATAAACTAAATATTAAATATACCCCTATGATTTATATCAAAATAAATATCACTTCAAAAACAAACTCAACGCGATATATATATATATATATGTATATAATGTATATTTATATTTTTCTAATTAATATAATTTTAGATTATCTGATTTATTTATATATAGAAAAGAAGGAACACAAGTAAGAACGCCTTAGTTGGTCAAGGTTGACCATTAGATACCTCATATCACTTCGCTTAATTAATAATACATCAAAAATTATACATTATTTTTATGTAAATATATAATTTTCATGAAAGCCATCACATGGGAGGACTCGTACGATAACGTGGTTCAAATTTGGCGAACTTAATTTACTTTTCAAAGATCTTGTTATTTTCGAGGTGTTTCCGTCATAATAAATCACAATTTAGGCTTTATCACCGTAGAAAGGTTTGTTTCCATGAAATCTCCTACCTAAGTTACGGTCTAAAAACTAGATCTATGTGATCACAATTGCCTAAAGGCAAAATTTTCATCACAAAATATTGAAAATTAGACCTTTTTGACATATAGCGCATTTTTTTTTGATTAGAATCCCTATGTGGGTGGGGCATCCAAAAAAACAGATGTACGTGGTCCAAATTTGGTTAGTTTAATGTTTACGTTCAATTATTATTATGAACGAATATTCATAAACAAGTATTGAAATTTAGCAGTCTTTACCATAAAAGAGATTCAGTTGTGGGGCAAGGGATTCAAAAAATTGCCCCACCCGATGCAAAATCGTCACACCAATTTTAGAATGTCGAAACACTAATACTAAGCGATTTATGTCACGAAATTCTAAAAATTACAATCTTCACTCTTATAACAAGTTGTCAAGATAAGGTCAGTGGTCGAGAAATTGATCAAATCTGAACCATCTTCAATAGCGTTCGTTCTTAGGCAAAAACATAAGGTACCGTCTATCAAATTTCATCAATATAGCTCGAAAGTTACGATCTATAGGTTGAACATAAGAATAGATGGACAGATGTTAGACAGACAGACAGCTTAGATTGGTTTAGAAAATGATTCTGAGCCAATCGGTATAATAAAAAGTGGGTCTATCTCAAATCCATCTGGGTGTTACAAACGTCCGCACAAATTTAATATACCCTGTACCGCAAATGGTGTAGGGCGAAATAATACAAAACAACCTAGAAGTTACATTCAGCTGTGGCCGAATTTTTTAATACCCACCGCGTACAATAAGGTGAAGACCCGCTTGTCTGAGATGTTGTTCGTACTCCCCACTTAACCTACACAAATTCATATTTTTAAATGAACAAATTTATCTTAAGCCGGCTACATTTTATTCGTCACTACCTTATATAACAACTTTCCAGTTCACTTACAATTTACATGGTTAAATACTTACATCCCTTTAAATTGCGGGGACACAGTGGTTAATTTAATATTCAACTTAATCCATGGGTTATAATTCATTTGGTGGAGTTGATCACGCAATGTGCAATTCGATCTATTCTAAAATCGCTTATGTGAACTGATTCTTTATCCTCAATAAAAATAATTTTATTTTCTTGCCAAGGAATTTTACACTCAAGTAATTCGCAATGTTCTTATTCATTTTTCAAGTAAAGTAAACAGGGTCCGTTTCCACACCGCTTCTTATTCTAAAAATATTCTCACGGCGAGAAATCAGTTGTCGGTGTACGATTCTTGTTACCGAGCTATCGTACTATACGAAACATACGAAACAAATAAGGATGTTATAGCAGGGCAAGGCCGACCATTAGATACTGTACGCATAGTACCATTATTCACCCCTTTTGATAATAATACGTCAAAAATTGCGAAGTATTTTCATGCAAAAGATTACTTTTCATGAAAGCCGACATGTTGGAGGATGGCCGAAACATCAAGTGACGCGATCCGAATTTTGTAAACTCGATTTACTTACCAAAAATTTTTTTATTTTTAAGCTTTGCTCATATAAAATTAGGGATTAGACTTTTTCTGCATATAAGGGCTTGGTTTTCACGGTAACCCCTATAGTTGTTAGGGTCTAAAAAACAGAGCTGTCTGGTCCAAATTCTCTAACCGTACTTTTTTTGCTAAAGTGTTGGGATGGACAAGTTTTCATAATAAAATATTAAAAACTAAACTCGTTTGTGAAGGGCTTACTACTCATAAGAAATCTTATATGGACTGTAGTCCAAAAAATCGGCCCACTTTGTTCAAATTTGGTCGACTTAATTTATATGCCGAACTATAATAAGGGCCATATAACGGCTTATATTTCGTGAGAGCTGTTATATGTCCTGGCATCCAGAAAATAGGTTTACGTTGTCCAAAGTCGATAAAATTGGTTTCTATGTGAATTTCTACTCTGAATTAATTTTCGCCATGTTCGCCAATTAAGAATTATACATTTTTACCGTACAAAGATTCAGTTGTCATATTAAGCGTTATTTGAGCGGGGGCTCAAAAAATAGCCCCGGCCGAATCAAACTTTTTATGCCAACTTAAAAAGTCAAAGTATTATTACAAAGCGAGTTTTGTCAACAAATTTTGAAAATTGCAATTTTTTTCCACATAACGACTTTTCAAACTGAGATGGTATATGGGAAGCGAAACGAAATCCGAACCATTTTCAATAGTGTTTGTTCTTCGGCCAAAACATGTCGGTGTACTAAATTTCGCCAAAATACCTCAAAAATTGCATTCTGAAGATTGAACATAGGAAACCAGGATGGACAGACAAGCTTAAATCGCTTTAATATAATTTTCTGAGCCGATCGGTACAATTAACTAAAAATGTTTTTTTTCGAATCTTCAAGTTTTTTTTTTGAGGTTAAAATATATTTTTTGTTTATAACTTCATATTAAGTTTAAAAAAATCTTAAAATATTGTTTAATACAAGTTTTTGTTTCTGAAGAAATATATTTTTAGATCCTCAATCCATAAATGCCGTTTCTAATAATAGAAAAAACTTAATTTCTTCTATTGTATGTAGACTTTATTGGGCTACTGTATATAAATAATATTATATATGTACACCAGACAGCTAGATCGAGTGACACAGAAGGGAAAAGACAAACTCACGCTTATAAGGTTGCTTCTCATGGATGATCGAACACGATTTTCCTGCCTTTCATTTCGCCATTTCTTTATACGACGAAAACGCGATGTTTAAGTGTTTTTAGCTGAAAATACGAGAACGCTAGAAAGCACTGAACATATCTTTAGGTTCCTGATTACGAAAAAGACGAAAAGCAAAAAATTTACCCAATAAGGACAATTCTTGACGAATTAAAGCCCAGATTCGTTCATTGTTTTAATGGATTAAACGAAATTAGATTTTAATGATTTTAACTAAATAAAATTAGATCTCTTAATAGATTATATAAAGTTTTCGCAATAGACTTAATATATTAATCAGGGCGATAATCATATAGGTGAAAATCAGCTTTCGCCTTTGCATTCAGCCGTATTTGTCAAACAGCTGAATACAAAAGCGAAAGCTAAATTCTTCATATGTAATTGCTCCCCGAGCCGATTAAAAGTTTCTATACGTTACAAACATTTGACAAACTTAAAATATTTTCCTTACAAAAGTGTGCTTTATATGTTAAATATAATCCTCCAGTTATTTAATTTTATTTGAAATTCTCTTAACAAACACTTGTGCTTAATGAGGCCTAAATTCATTATAAGTCTCTCTTAAGCACAACGCTTAGTTTTTAGTTGTGGATAGGTATTCTTTCATGCGTAATGCATTTTGAGTTACAAGAAAAAAGTCTAAAGCAATCGGTTAGGCAAAATTAATCCTCCACATCTTCTCAGAATTACACTTTTTGTTACGTGAAATCCACTGCGCTTTCATGTGCTTTTTTTTATCGAAATTTATCTTTTCTCAAGAAAGCCAATGAATCGTATTTCTAAGATAATCAATTACATTTTAATTTCAAAAGACGACATATCTACATCGGGTCCTTGCATTAAAAATGAATTAATGTACATTTGTGATAATACGAAAATGTCGCAGCTCTTAAGAAATTGATAATCTTCGCGGTGCAATGGAAATTTTTTATGATCCACAAAACAGTGAGTAGCCGAGCTGACTATTGCATATTGAGAATAAGGTGATTTCACCTCAATGACCTCACCTTTACCGGCTTTAATGACATTTTTTAAGGCGTCAATATTACGACCAGATATCCGTAATATAGCTCGTATGCCACTAAATGCGCCTCTGCGATCATTCGTTAAAGTCGAGGATAAATCTTTGCGCCATCTATGCGCTGCTAAGGCTATAACTTGATCTTCGGGCGTTAACTGAGGCAGATTGAGTGCCTTACAATTGCCCCATTCGTAAAGTTCTTCATCGATAAATCTGTCCTTGGCAAAACACTCTTCAATGTACTTTAAACTAAGTATCCATTTACCCGAAGAAATACAACCCAAAAATTTCTCACCACGATTTGGACGTTCACATAGGAAGTGCGTGCATTCCGGATCAAAATTTACTAAATTATCGCAAATCTATTGAATGTTAAAGATATTTAAACAAAAATTTTTAAAAGTAACGCAGTTAAAAATAGTAATCAGCCATTTACCTCACCACCCAGCTGCATAATTTTACTTATAACATCATCGCGTATTTGTTCATTCGAACAGGATATACTAAAACGTGGTGTGCCCTTGAATTGCATTGTCGTTTCTGCTACCTTTGAACGCCTTTGGCCATCGAATTCCCCCGGATCACGCCAGCCAACCATATCATCGGTAGCTAATTGCTCGGATTCAAACGGTTGCACGTAATGCCCCTCAGTTTCCATCATACCATCCAAAGTTGTTGGTTGCTGATCATTGCTGACGCGCGAACGCTTTAAACTTTGACGTCGAGTCTCCCAATTACGTAAATAATCGGTAATCTGCTTAATTTCGGGACTCTTCCCAACCGAAACGGCACCTTGATTTTTATCAGACATTGTGACATCTTCACCCACAGAGGTTTCTTCGAAACTGATTTTATCGAAATTTATGGTTGACTTGCCACCCAGCGATGCTCGTTGACCTATACCACTAGGACTTTGGGTATTCGGCACAAATGTATCAGATGGGCGTGTTTCAACTTGATTAAAATTAATCGATATATTCGTTGTAGTTAAATTCGTTGCATTTTGATCGAATACAGAACGTGGTGCGCCAGTGCCTTTTGGTATATTACTGCGCTGTAGTGGAGTATTAGTGTTGCTATTCGTTGATAAGTGCGTAATTGGTGTCATGCAATTCCTTGAAGATTCGGCTTGTTCTTCATTTTCATTTTCATCACCGCATGGTATACCCAAGGCTTTAGCTGTGGCTAAAATCACTCTTTTACGTATTACTTCAATGGGTGTATCAGGTTTCAGTTTTTTGGTGGGCAAGCGCCAACGCCTTTCAAACTCATCCGCCATACGTTTTTTGAATTCTGGCGTAGTACAAAAATCCGGTATACCCTTTGGTGTAGGTATTTTTCTATTAATCGGGGTGCAGGCTTGACGTCTGATACGTTCCAATTCTGGTGTCTGATTAATTTTCATGTCATTGATAACCTCTCTTAGACATTCACGTTCATCTTCATTCTCTATTTCAGACAAAATTTTCTCCATAAAATCAAAATTATATGAAGGCCTATTGTAGTTGTTAGAGGGAGTATGCGGCGACTCTGGGCTGGAGCCACTTGATAATCTACTTATATGGCTGGTACCAGCCAATTCGGATACACGTTTATTACGCAAAGGAGTGAAAGCATCGATAGTATTCGGTCTATTACCGGATGACGCACTTGGAGTTTCCAAATCGTTCGGATTCGGATTAGCATCTAATTCCATATTTGCTAAAGGCGTTCGTATCGGTTTATCGATTGGTTTGCCCCGTAAATTTGGCGATGAAGGAAAATCTTCGGGACTATCACCCACTAAATATTCCAAAAAAGGTAGCTTCTTTCCTTCCTTAGCGCAATCCATTAGCCACGATGATGTAACTACTGGATAACGCCATTTAATAGCTCCCTCATATTTTGATCCTTCAGGTGAAGGGCATATCAATAATGGTCTCTCTTTCTTTACAAATGTTTTATTAACTGTTCCGCCCATCAACTGAGCAACGCTTTCAATGAAATCCCTTTCGAGTAAAGTGTAAACTGAAATGACAATAATCATACCTTCTAAGGGTTGCTGGTTCGCCGTCACGGGTATGTTTTTATGATAGTATTCGATTGGTACAAGTTTGTTGACTTTCATGCAACTTTCCTATAATTAAAAACACTTCGATGAGTTTCCGATAGTAGCCACAAAAAAAAAGAAGCTTACCACGTACAGTTCCGTTACTATGTGTTTAGCTTTAACTGGTAATGTTTTTGGATCAAAAGTTTGTTCAAATGGAACGATTGCGTAATCTACTGTATCTTGAAAAGTAGAGGGTACAACATTACCATGAGCTCCTTCACATTCGTTTAGCATTTGAGAATAAAATTCTTCAGGAAAATTATTCTTATCTATGTACAACGACATGCCTTTAAAGAAATCCAAATTCTCCGTGTCTATAGTCATACCAGTACTATCTGTGAGACTAACAGAGTTCGGTTGAACGGGAGCAGCTGCTACAGCTAACGCTACAGATGGAGGAGGGCGTTCCTTAAGCGAGCCACCCGTTGAGGAATTCCCAGCCGAACTACTTCGGTTCAATAGATCTGGTGGGTTAGTCGCAGGCATTACTGCTGCAGGAATATTTTCTTGAGAATACTGAGCAATTAAAACTTGCTCTTCCGCACTGGGTACTTGTTCAGTAGAGGAAGCTAGTGGTGTAAGCAGAGGTGATATTTGACTCTCGTTTTTTTCGTTCTCCTCAAGAAATAATATTTTCCTTATTGGTTTCTGAGCCTGCTTAAAACTGTGATTCATTGAACGTAAAGTTCTTTTCGAAGAAGGTGAAGGAGCATCAGGTTCTCGGGCAGTGGGCAATGAAACACGATGTATAACTTCACTGGCAGGTTGTTTACGTTTTATACTTTCTAATAACCATTCCAAACGAACTATATGAACACCTGAAATAATCGAGTGACGAAAAAAATGTTAACTACAAAAATGTGTTAAATAATCAACACATTCTATCAACGAACCTGCTAGTAAGTTGTTAGCTTTCCATGAATTGAATTCATGGTCATCTAGCTGCCCTACAATGATATGAGTAAGTTCTTCATTGACCGCATCATAACGCGTGGCCCCGCCAGCATTCAATATTCGATTCAATTTTTCTCTTTCCTCAGAATGAAACCCACTTAGGTACACACAACAACCATCCAAAAAATTACCAGCTTTCTTAGCCTCTTTAGGATTTATTTCTTCAAAAATCTGGCGATAATGAGACGTGATTGTAGATTTTTTAAGAACATCCTTTCTTAACTCTTTTGTTGGTATAGGTGCTGGGACGGCAAATCGTTGTGTATCATTCAAAGCGGAAGAAATTGTATCATTCACAGTGGAAAGTTCGTTGCTGACAAATTTATTTCCGATGGCACTAATTCGCGATAGATCAGACAATTGTGTATTGTCGCTATTTATAAAATCTGCGATACTTTGATTATCCTTAGTGGGTGTGGAAACTTTTAACGACTTGACTTTATACTTTTGTGGAGGCAGCGCAAAACCTTTTTGAACGCTATCAAATATCCATTCTGGTATTAAAATGTCCTTTTTATAACGAACAGCCGCCTTGTATTTCTCGGAATCGGTTTTATCTTTCTTAGTAATAACAATGTCTACTGAATGGGATCGAAAATCGCGTTGATAAGTTCCTCCGTTATCGTTAACTAAACGCATAATTTCATTCCTTTGATCTGTCCCTATGCCAGTACAGGTTATGTTCACGCCAAAGAATATTGGCAGCTTATATTTTTCAAATTCTTTATCAGTTGCGATAATATCATCATTACAACTTCTTTCCCAAACACGTTGCACCCAATCGACATGCATTACTGGTATACCATTAAGTGTAGCATGTTCATATTTGTTGGATTTGATAGTATTAGATACTAGATGAGTTATGGAACGACCAAAGTTTTGAAAGTAGTGGCCTCCCATCCATTCAATTAAAGTCTTTAGGCGTTCTTTCTCTTGTGATGCGATACCCGTTGCTGAAATTTGCAAATCCCGCATAGCTGTAGTGTACACTGGACTTGTACCCAGCGGTATAGCTTCATTGTTCATCAAACAACGAATCAAGCAGGGGGCTCCCACAATCAAACTTTTTGTCTGTTGGAGCTGCTCAAAAAAGTCCCCCTCGAAACGGTCGAAAACAAATACATCTTTTTTCGTAAGTTTTCCGGAGGCTATTAGTGGAAAGCCTTCACTAGATTTTATTTGCCTAATATTCTCCTCGGGTATATTGTTTTTCAGATAATTAAGAGCTTTTGTGAAATCCTTTTCATTTTTGTTTTCTCCCTCAGCATTTTTGGCACAGGAACTAGTAGTTACAAAATATGCGTTAATAACTTCTTCCAAACTCATGGTAATTTAAATAACTTCCTTCGCAATGAAAATTCTGGCTGTGGAATATTTTATCAAACTATATTATCCGGAATAATTGCGCCAAAGCGACAATACAGTGAAGTTTATCAATTTAAATAGAACAGAGATGTTAAAGAAAATAAAATTACTGTAGAACGAATGAAGTAAAAACAGCTTAACATATCAAACATATAATTAGAACATCACTGCAGAACACTGTCGTAATCGTATATATACGTTTTGTATAAAAATGTACTGAGCATGCTTCCGATTTGCACAAGAACAATGTTTACATCTTTCCTAGTATTATCTTCATCATTAGAAGACGGATTCTATGAAAATCTAATGAAATACGCATATTTAAATTTTCCGTCTAAAACCATGAAGGCAATAAATTAAAAGCTGGCGCATAGAGACTGTTTGGTGTGTATTATTTAAGCTGGGACAGATTTTCTGATTTGCTCATAAAGATTTGAAATATTAAAACAATCTTAAAATTGTTCCGATATAAAATCTTACTAACTGGAGCGCAGCTTACACGATGTATTTATTTCTGTAGCATGCATAATAATGACATTTTTTAATAACAACATTACACTACGTCAATGCACGCAAGTAATCATTATGTATTATTTAAAACACACGGGTACCAAACATCTCTGAGTTTAGTTTTTAGTTATTAGAGTTGACATAAATTCTTACTGAGTTTCAGAAGAAAATTAATCGAACACGTCAGCTATTCTGTCTAAAAAATTTTTATAATAATTAAGAAAACAAAGTGCGTTATTGGCATTGGATAGTAATAATTTTTTACATAATTAACTGCAAAGAAAAAATGGTAAGTAATTACTAATGAAATTTTTATGATTCGATTTAATGTGAACATGTTTTGGATAAGCAGGTATTGATAGCTGCAGCCGTGTGTACTAAAAATGGCAAAGGTAAATAGATTTAATTAACTTTGTAAATACATAATGAAAAATTTTTATTTTTAGTAATTATTTCACGACAATTTGTGGAAATGACCAAAGCACGTATCGAAGGTTTATTAGCTGCATTTCCTAAGCTAATGACTGCCGGTAAACAACATACGTATGTGGAGACAGACTCGGTACGTTATGTTTATCAACCATTGGAAAAATTGTATATGCTATTAATTACAACAAAAGCCAGTAATATTTTGGAAGATCTGGAGACATTACGTTTATTTTCTAAAGTGGTCAGTCTAGAATAGGTTAGAATAATAATGAAACTCAGTATATAATAATTCTTAAGTATTACAGATACCAGAATATTGTCATAGTTTAGAAGAAAAAGAAATATTGGACAATGCTTTCAATTTAATCTTTGCGTTTGACGAGATCGTTGCTTTGGGTTACAGAGAAAGTGTAAATTTAGCTCAAATTAAAACATTTGTGGAGATGGATTCTCATGAAGAAAAAGTTTATCAGGCGGTGCGTCAAACGCAAGAGCGAGAAGCTAGACAGAAAATGCGCGAGAAAGCTAAAGAATTACAGAGACAAAGAATGGAGAGCGCTAAACGGGGTACTTCCGTTGGTATGGGACGGTCAAGTGGTGGTTTCAGTTCTGATGGTTTTGGTTCCAGCGGTGGCAGTATGAGTGGTATAAATGCACCTTCAATTGAAATCGACAATAAGCCGATTTTACCAAAACCACAGTAAGCATTTTAAATAATGTTGCATTTATTTATAAATATCGTATAATATCATTTCTAGAAAACCAATTTCGCGTAACGCCTTAAAATTGGGTGGGAAATCGAAGGATGTGGACAGTTTTGTAGATCAATTAAAAAGCGAAGGAGAGAAAATTGTTAATTTAACTCCAACGCCAGCTAGTAGCAATCAAGCAGTGGCCAACGCTAAAGCAAAAATTATTTCTGATATACATACCGAAAGGTAAAATAATCTGTTTATCTTTAATATGTGCAGCCTTAAAGTAGGACGGTGTATAATTTTTGTTTTGCTCGTAGCACTCAGAAGAGCGCATCAAATGCATTACAAAATTTGCGTATTCTTTATTAGTGCGACGTTCGGTAGTGACGTCTTCCTATCCGTCCGTCTACCATTTGTTTGCTAAGCCTGTAAGGGACAAAAATTGAGGAATAAATATCTATTTTCATTTAAGCTTCCAAATTAGATTTTAAATTAGGCGTAATTTGTCTACTATATCTAAATAACTGTCAATACAATGAAAAAATGAGAGAAACATCGATATGTATGCGATGATAACTTAAAGCTCGATACCGATTTCGGATAAATATGTCCCGATCAAGCAAACCAGACGCTGACAATATATGAAGAACTACCTTGATGGTTCGCTTCAAAGCGAATGTACTTCTTGGCTTTCTAACTGGTTTTTCATAATATCTATATCTGGTATATTTGAATATTTTAGTATTCATTTGAAACTGGAGGATAAATTAGTTGTGCGTATTGGCCGTGATGGAGGTTTACAACAATTCGAGCTATCTGGTCTTCTTACATTACGGATTACGGATGAAAATCTCGGGCGTATTAAGGTTCAACTACAAAATGATGACACCCATGGCATTCAATTACAAACTCATCCTAATGTGGATAAGGAATTATTTAAAACTCGTTCTATAATTGGTTTGAAAAATCCCACTAAGCCATTCCCTTTGAACACGGATGTAGGCGTATTGAAATGGCGTTTCGTTAGCCTAGATGATTCGGCCATTCCCCTGACAAGTAGAGAAATGAGGAATTTTTTTTTACTTGTGAAAATTAAGTTTTAAAATTTTACCATTACATTACAGTTAATTGCTGGCCTTCGGAGAATGGTGAGGGAGGCTGCGACGTCAGCATAGAGTATGAATTGGAAGCTCTACATTTAGAATTACAAGATGTGACCATCGTCATACCTTTACCGTAAGATAATTTATTTCTTATATATATTGTTGAGAGTAGAAAATTAAGAAATATATAAAACAAAATAACTGCAGCGTAAATGTTCAACCGAATGTAGTCGAATACGACGGCACTTATAATTATGATTCACGGAAACACATCCTTCAATGGAATATACCCGTTATTGATGGACCTAATAGAATGGGTTCAATGGAATTTAGTTGCAGTTCATCTATACCCGGCGATTTCTTCCCAGTTCAGGTATAATAAAAGGTTGAATTTTTTTCCCAATATCTAATGCGTCATATTTTCAGGCCACTTTTGTTTCTAAGAATCCTTATGTGGCTTTAAAAGCTAAGGATGTGACTTTAGTGGACGATGAAAGTTCTGTGAAGTTCTCAGCAGAAACTCTACTGTTCGTCGATAAATATGAAATTGTTTAAACTTTTTGCGGATGATAACTAAAAAATATTTTTAAATGCATTAAATAGTTCATTTAAGATTCTTACATAGGTATGCACAACTTTATGAATCTTGCGTTAGCAAGTTGTGCTTAAATTGAAAATGAATTTTGAAAACTGGAAACCTGGAAAGTTTTGATTATATAATTTGAAGCGAATTTCATAAATAAAAGTTATTTTAGAACTCTAACAGCAAATTGAAATAAAACAAAGAGTAAGGATTCATCCGCTTTAGAGCGAATACTATATATTTGCCATATTGCGACCACAAAACTATGGATAAAAAATCAATCACTTTCCTGCAATAATATCCATACCTTGTCACAAACTGTTCTCTTCATGCCTTTCATTTATCATTATCTACGTTATTGTCCGAATATGTCAACGCACAAGAACATTATGTTAAAATCATGCGTGTAGCGCCGATCACACACCATTTGCAACTAAATAAGGAAATTATATTTGTTTTGCAGCAAATCTTAGATATTATCGGCTTGCCAATTCAGAGTATGTTTACATGTTCATATCCCTAAATTTAAATCATGGAAGCTGGTGTTCAATATTTTTATGTGTACTTTTTCCTACTTAATTTGAATTTTTCGATTTGATTAGTAATTAATAGTTAGTTAGTAGCAGATACAATTAAATGCGGATTTATTTAAAAGAAGCAAAAATAATATACTATGTCAGGGCTTTAGTACCTTGCACCGTCTGTCTTAATAGTTACTCGCGTAACGACTTTCTAAAATAGCGTTTTATATGGAACGTGGTTATCCGATCCGAATCATTTTTAATAACGTTCGTCCTTATGCCAATATATGACGATGTACCAAATTTTATCTAAATTTTTTCAAAATTGCGGTCTGTAAGTCGAACATAAGACAACAAAGCTTACGGATGGACAGATAAGCGCAGATAGAATCAGACATGAATTAATCGATATAATAAAAGTTGGCGCCGCATATTCCCGCACAAACTTAATATAGTCTAGTACCAGAAGTGGTGTGGGGCATGAAACAAAATTTTTATTTATTTTACAAAAAATATTTATAAAAAACAAAAAATTAGCAATAAATGCGATTAATTTACAATTGAAAATTAATTTTTTAAATTGTTTTGTACGCGTGCAAATAGTAATTTTCAAATAAAGGTGAGTGTCTTCGATGACGTCGTAAAATTTAAGTACATTAGGAAGATGAAGATTAGCAGCACGATAAATAGGCAGAAATATGCAGATTGTTTGTTTGGCGAACATCGAGTTTGTTTCTTATTTATATTTGTTCTTGCCAAATATTAACAGTTGTAAAAGTATAACTTGCTTCCCAGATTCTTATGGCTAACCGCCTTAAAGTAGAAATTTTGCAAAAAGCATTTATTTATTTATTAACACAAATGTTTATGTCTGTCACCTTACCCTTTTTATGGTCTTGCAGATATATCCCTTCAAACGTAGTTGCAAAAGCTTCCTCAACATTACGAATTTGAAAATGTAGTTTTATCCAACCCAACATCATCTTTCCATCATCTTTTCGTTCAACATGTTATTCTGCTTTGTTCAACTGCTTTCTGTAACTGCGTCAATGAAACCCAACTTTATGCTCTTTCGTTTAAGTTTATTTCCCTTAATTCTTTATTTCACTGGCTAGTTAAAGAGCCTTTTTGATTTGATATTATTTTTTCATATATTGTTTATATTTACATTTAAGTTGATTTCTTTATTTTTACTTTTCAAACCAATGTTTAGCTATCCTTCTCGATTGTTCAGTTCTGATGATTTACAGCCTTGTAATGGAGAAGGCTCGATTTGTACAAGCTGCTGAAGCCTTAATGAAGTTGGAGGTTAATTCAATGTTAGTTGTTTACATTTACATTGATGTTCTCATATTTTCTTAACCAATAATATTGTAGCGCAGTTTCTGGCTGTGTTTACTATTTGGGACAGTTTTTTAAAAATTTTTGTTAGTCTTTTCTATTTTATATCACATTTTTTGTTTTAATGATTTTTCCTAACAAACATTTTGCAATATGTGATTACGATGCCGGTCGAGGGTGACGCTCAATTTCAAGTTTCATTAATTCAGTTTGCTGGCTTATTAAGTCTTTAATACTAGTTATGTTCAAATCAAAGCAACGTAACATGACCTTTATTTTTTCTTCATTTCTTCACTTTTCGTAATCCGCGTCGACCATGAGGAGATCCGCGTCGATTGTAGTGGTGATTACGCCGATTTTCACGTCTACTATAATAACGCCTTGACGCTGATGACCTATTAGCATTTGGTCTAGAGGGAGACGGAATTTGTAAAGCACCGACTTCGAGAAGTGATTGCTGAACGTTCAACGTATTTTCATCGATGACAATCTCCACCATTTTTAATTTTGTATTACAATAGGAAATACAAACAAAAATAGGAAAAATCCAAAATTTTCTTTATACACTATATCTTTATATCTACATATCAATAAAAAATTTATATATTTCTATATCTTTATATCAATAAAAAATTGTGCAACGAAGAATATAAAAGAATTTTGGAAAATGAAGTTCAATTTTCAAAAATTTTCGATCAAAATTTTACTAAATGACAAGTAAGAATGCAATAAACGGGTAGGCCGTTAAAAGTACATCATATTTTATATTAGAAAGTAAAAGTTCTCTTCGCCTACTAATCAGAAGTCTGGCTTATTGAATACTACTTCTTTAAATACCTAGGGTGCAATCACGTATGAAAAATTTTGCTTTCTCTGCTGTATTCAGCTATTTGGCAAAGCGACTGATTACAAAAGCGAAAGCTAACTTTCAGCTACGTGATCACCTTCTAAATCACTTTGTATAGGAAAAAATCGTCAACAACCAGACGCTTTTAAAAATGTCTTGCAAGAGTTGATCGTTAAACTATTGCGTCAATGAATAGAATTGTTTTTGGTTGGGAAAGATATATAAAACATAATAATTCTTTTAAACACGAAAGCTAAAAGTTAATATTTTTAACATTGATTGGTATTTTCATAAAGGGAATTTTATATGACGTACGCATACAATCCGTCTTCTGAAGAGTTTACGAATAAAAAATACTCATAAATTTTTCTGTTTTATTTTGAAATAAGTGTTCTTATTTGTGTACATACATTGATACTTTTGATATCTTTGTCGATAGTTTACAATAAATTCCTCTTCCATCAATCGATTGAATTTCTAATTCGTTAAAAAAAAATGACTACGGCAACACTTTTGCAAACAGCTGTTCTTAACAAATTCAATTTTGTTTATCAGTAATAGTCACTGTAAAGTGCTTTTGTTTTTAAAGTTAAAATGGAGCAACATTTAGATAAAGTTTTAAAGGAAATGTAAGAAATTCATTTTTTTTTGTTTTGTTCAAGAAGATAAAACATTAATAAATTACACAGAGTTCAACAGCCTGATACCATAGGATGTTTAATAACGAATCGCCAGGGCCTATGTCTAGGAGGTAAATTATGTTTGGAAGGAAAAAAAAGGAAAAGAAATATAACAGTTTTAATAATTAAAAAAAAAAAAAAATAGCAAAAGGTAAAATTAATCTAAATATGTCTGGTATTGGAATGGCCATATCGGAACAAGCTTGCAAACTGGAACCAAATCAAAATCCACCTACTATCGTTTTGTACAGTGGGAATAAGTATGTACAAAGTATTGAATGATTGTTATGGCAAGGTGACCATCTGACTTTTTTTCTTATTACGTTCATTTCAGACGTTGCATTATTCAAAAGGATGGCGAAGTAACGGGTGTTATTTATAAACAAAATGCGCATTAATAACGAAATACCGAAGTAGTGTCACATGCTTCCATATTACAATCATTGGCAACGCCGTAAACAGGGGCTAATTATTTTGCCTTGCTTTGCTGCTTAAGTTATATTTGAATAAGAGAAACTAAATTTGGAACTTAAACCAATAGTGTGTTACTTTTAAGCTCTAATTTCCCTATTTTTTATACTCATATGATATCAATTTAAAAACTTATGTAAAAGGTTCGTTTCTATTTGTATGCAGTTCTCTTATTCGCCCTCGAATGAGATTGGTTGGTGTAATTGGATCGACCACGGGCCAAACTTGGATAATATCAAATTTTGCTTATAATTCCTTTTATCTCCCACTTGATTGAATGCAAATGAGCATTATTTCAATCGGGCGGCGCTCACGATTTCATAAAAGTGTATGAAGAAAATGTCAGCTCAGCTTTACCATTTGATACACTATTCATTTGTCCTTTTTTGCCACAGATCTTATACACTGCCTTTACTGTCATCATAGATAATGGGCACAATTTGCTAAATCCTAACGAGAATAATGTAAACATGAGCTTTATATTGGGATTACAAATTATTTTGGTCCGGTCCGGTAAGAGGGATTGTAATTAGTACTGCAGGGTATAGGATAAAATTGTGACTTCTTTACTTCAAAGTATTCTCTCTAAGATATACGCAACTCTATATAAATTATCACTCTAAAGCGTACATGAAGACATTTGGGGGAAACTATAAATGTAAATACATTATTTTTCCGAGTAATATTGGTTTCACAATCGTCTTTTGATTGTTATGACGATACCCAAGAATGGGTCCTTTTAGCGATAGCCTTAAAAGATACAAAACTCGACGATGGACACTATTTTCAATAAAATATAATACATCAATTTCTCTGAATAAAGCTTTAAAGTTACTAAAACAAAAGAACAAAAACCCTCAGAACTTCTTTATACACACACACACACAATATAATTATTTAATAATATTACAGAAAAGAAGCATTAGAGTCAATTACACATGTAATTGAAGGAAGCAAATAAGATGATGGAATATGAGCTCGTGTTTAGCAATTTGAAAGTCTATTTAAAAAACCTTAAAAAAGGGTTGAACTACATTTCTAACTAGTACAGTTTTTATTACAACTGCAGTCTGAAAGGTTAGCATTTAAGCGTTGAAAGAGTAGTTTCCTTATTCCAATTCACAAATGTGGAAAGTCACATCGAATTGAGAACTATAGAGACATCGTCAAATTGGGAGTCTGACCAAAATTATTTGAGCGAATTCAGCATTTCGCTTTTGCTGTCAAATCTTATATTTTTCTATTCCAGCATGGCTTTCGCATAGGAAAATCCACTGTCACGAATCTCTTAGACTTTACTTGTCATATTTTCGACGCTTTTTCTAGTGGCTCTCGTACGGATGTCGTATATACTGACTTTAGCGAAGCGTTTGACTTAGTTGACTATAACTTGTTGATCTTCAAACTCTATGCCCTCGACTTCTCTTCCAGCGTAGTGAAATGGATAAGCTCTTATCTGCATAACAGATCTTTGACGTTCATCACCTTGAATGAAGGTCCCCGTGACGTTTGGTGTCCGTCAAGGCAACCATTTAGTACCCCTTTTATTTAATTTATACATTAATGATCTCCCCTCGATGATTAAATCCAGCCAGATCTTAATGTACGCTGACGATGTTAAACTGTTTTCTTCCTTCGACTTAAACAATTTGGTTTCGAGCTCCCTTTAAGTAAAGCTAGACCCGCGCTTGGTTTCTTTAAGAGGTAGTCTAAGAAGCTGAAGGGTTCTTACACTACAAGAAGACGATACATGTGTTTAGTTAGACCAATACTTGAGTATGCCTCGGTTGTGTGGTCTCCTTCCTATAGATATTCTATAGGAACAGCAATTTTTGCTGTTTGCCCTTGGGAATTTGTGTTGAGACCTGCTTCTTTCTTTGCCTCCTTATGAAAATAGATTGCTTCTATTATTCTTAGCTTCACTTGAGAAACGTAGATTTATTCTTGGTGTCTCCTTCTTAATTAAGTTAATCAATGGTACTATCGATTCGTCCGCATTGCTTGGTAGAATAAGCTTCAATGTCCCTAACCGCTTCTCTAGGCACCTAATGTTCATTAAGCTGAAACAATGTAAATGTAATTATGAGAAGTTTAACCCGTTTAGAGTTGGTTGCATAAACTTATATAATGTCAATCACTTAATTTCAATATCGGTTTCCTTAAAGTCTAGCAAAACGACTTCGCTTAATACGCGCGATTTTCCTATGCCGTATTTAAATTAACTTTTAACCTTAACATCTCATTATGATTCGAGAATGAATTGGTGTTGTTTATTGTATTGGTTGTCATGCTTTTGCATGGCATGTTTGCGATGGCTTAGGGGTTCACTTGCAACTTGGATCTTTTCCGGTTGTCGGTGTGCCTCGGTGCTAGCCGTGTACATGCTCTTTTTTCTTTCTTATTTATTTATACATGAATTATTATTTAATTGTTTGTGTGTTATTTTGTTTTCCTTTCTTTAGTTCTCATATACTTTTTACTACTTTTTAATATTGATTAGTATAAGATTTACTTTTAAGAGTCAATTGAATTCGACTGTTAATTTATTTAAGGTGAGTTTCATGTGTAAGTAAATAAATAAAAATAAAAAAAAAAATGGGATTTTCAGTCATTTCGTATGAATGCCATTCTCCCTCCATTTCTGGTTTTCATCCAATAAGTCTTTCAATTCATTGTCTTCGAACTTTTTGGGTCCGTTCAGTCCGTTCTTTGTCATTGACTTAAAAATCATCATTTTTAAACACTTGAAACCAAAAACCGACAATTGGGATATGATGGAACGGCTTCACCGTAAGCCTCTGAACGTGTTTGATGGGCTTCGGCAGCGGATTTCATAAATAAACAACAAAAGTAATGAATTCGGAAGAAGAAGAGTGTTGAGCGTTCCATGTCTAGCGTCGTCGTACACCGAATAAATCAATTATATTAAATGGAAATTTGTTATTTTATGTCGTGGAAGGTCAAGATCATCGAATTCAATCGCTATCATATTTACCTGTAAATGTCGCTGATCAAAACTTTTGCAAACACCTAATACAATGAATACAAATCCAAGAGGTTATTCTATGAACTGCTGATGTGTATCCTAGTGTTGGTGTATCCGTTGCCGTATTAACTATGTGCGCTTTTCCCCCCGTTGAAGAAATGCCAAGTGAGAAAGGTTCGCTTTATTGAAGGAAGACTTGAAAGCAACCGCGGATAAACAATTATCATAAATAATTTTCATTCGATTATTTGAAGGATAAATTAGGAAATCTCTTAAAATCAATATTGAACTTGAAATAGATTTGTTTGGGAAAAAAAACGTATTCCCGCTTATGAATTCATGGTAATGCAAAGATAACTAAATAAATATTCGTTGAAACATATTTGTGAAAGTCACAGTTTAGAAGTGACGAATTCTTGATGAGGCGAGCGTTGTAAAAGTGTAGCGAGCGTTATGCCAACTAACTGTAACCAAGAACATGATATCAACACATCTTATGTTTTTGCCAAATTCGAAAGATAACTGCGATGCTTAGAAAAGCAGCATGTGGAGATAAGAGGCAGTGGCAATCAATAAGGGAATCCATTAAAGTCACGTCAAAAGAAGCGAAATCATCGTAATCGACTCTCGCGAAAAAATACCTAATTGTAGAGGAGAGTGATCGACGATGTACGTGTGGGGGGGATAGTTTTAGTAGGTAGGCGCCATGGATGATGAACGGTGCATGCTGCTGGCATGGGCTAGCAGTTTCTTTCGTAGATCTCTTCCTCCGACTTCCATAGCAAAAAAAAAAACACTTACATACGGATGTATATTTTATATACTATATATATAAAATGAACTCTATATATATGTACGAAAGCAATGTACTTATATAAAATACATAAATATATATACATATATAAAATAGGTTTGCGGAAAAGTTCTGTTGTATTTTACTATTTCAATGATAGGAAATACATACATACATACATGCATATATAGATAGATACACGCAGTTATATATACATATATATTGCTTTGATGATATGTAAATAACACTTGAAATTGTTGACATGACAAAAATGTTGAAAGTGACTAGAGTTGGTTAAATCGCTGTCATTAACGGCATACATATATGCACAAATGTTATGTTAAGATCAACATTGCTGCTTCGCACTGATGCTGCTTGCTTGATGGTTGTGTTTTCGTTCGCATGAAGCCATTACTAATGCAAATTTAGCAGCCCGTGCAGCAAACTGCTGTCAATTAGTTTGTTTGCGTGGTTGGTAGGTGTACATGTGCATTTAACAAAACATATTCATAAAATATGTAAATACACGCACATATTCACAATTATTGTGTATGCATTATTTTGGCATTATTTACTATGCATCAGTGATGTGCACACCTTTACAATGCTGTGCTATGTTGAGGTATTATATATGTTACATATATATATATATATATGTATGTATGTATATAGTTAGTAGTGTTAATATCGGTGTTTACGTGTATTTATGGTTGTATTCGATTTTTTTTTTTTTTTTTTTATTAAAAGCACAATATAGGATAACATGCTTACGTAACGATAACATGTTAAAATTTTTTCACATATTTTATTACTAAAATATTTAAATAATTTGGCAGCATTTTTTTTCCTCTCATATTACTCTCTCTTCACATTTAATCCTAATTAGATGGATGGTGGGGGAAAATGAAAAACTGAAAATATTTAACAAACAAGTTAGGGTAAGCAAAATTTTATTAGAATGATTTTTTTTTTAAAGTGTTTTTTAATAAGAAAACCACTGAGAACATTGCTGTCGGCCACCGTCCTCCATTAAATACCCTACACTACTTTGCTTAATGCAATTACCCATACGATCCTTTTTAAAGTAAGGGGAAGCAATAGTCAAAAAAGTACTTCGATCCGAACGAGCGGTCATTTTTCGCGTAAATCTCATCAGTGTACCAACTTTTCAGCAAAAAATTGCGACCTGCAGATTAAACATAAGAACATACGGACGGAGAGCCGGACAGAAAAGGTGGGATCGGCTTCGAAGTAGATTTTGAACCGATAGGTATAATAAAACGCTGATTTATTTCAAGTCTTTTTGGGTGGGTAGTAGGTTGATTACAAGAATACAAAATGGTCAGACGGATGGACAAGTTTAGATCGACTTAGAAACTGATTGCGAATCGATTGGTATGACAAAGGGTGAAACTATCTCAAGTCTTTTTGGGTGGATAGGGTGAATACAAAAATACAAGCTGGACAGATGGACAGGCAGTCTTAGATCGACCGAGAAGTTGATTCCGCATCGATCGATATGAAAAAGGGCGAATCTGTCTCTAAATCTTTTTGGGTGCATAGGCTGATGATAAGAATACAACATGGTCGGATGGATAGGCAAGCTTAGATCGACTTTGAATCGATCGCTATGATAAACAAAGTAGAACCTTGTATCACAAGAATATAGACATCATTTGTGCACTTTCAAGAAAGTTAACTCTCAAGTGCTAAAACGCATTGCTACTATCCTTGTTTCAAAATCTAACCAGAATCTGTTATGCCTAGTTGCTAATGATCCATTTGCGATTGTCAATTTAATTGCGTTGATGAATTAATTGTGACGTTAGTTTTCCTCCACAATATGGTCACTTTAGATCGAATTCTATTTTACCTCTTATATTAGTAGATCGGGCTGCTGGATTTACCGATGATCCTAAACTCGCCTAACGCCTTGTCTTATAGAGATTGCTCATGGACCGAATGTCCGATGCACACTTTCTATTCGTTACAAATAATTGAAAAAGCCAACCGTTGCGGCAGCGAAGTGACTACAAACACCCTTATTAAGCAAACAAGTTTTATAGAATAAAATTGCAACACATTTGGAATTTTTTTTCACTTTGCGTAAAAAGAAAAAGAAAAAAATATTAGCATAAGTGCACAGATTAGTAGTTAAATGTAAAAGTGTGAACGGTCCAAATGACTTTGTAAAGCTTTTCTCTCATTCGATATAAGGTCGCATTTGATTTTTTGAGTAAAACATATTTAGGAAACACACTCGTTTTAGTTTTCAGTTGCAAATCATTAAACTTATCTACACGTACTTAAAATTGTGAACTTGCAAACTCGTTGAATGCGCGTGGATGTAAACATGCACACACACAAACAAACATAAACACACGTGAACGTACAGACACTTACTGTGCATTGAATACCTTGAAAACCACATAACATTAACTGGCGTTACTCATATACATACAAATAATGTTAATGTGACCATGTTTTCCAGATTACCTGCCCGCATTAGCAAGTAGTTTAAGTAAGAGCGGGCCAATCCGGTTAAGCCAAAAACTTTATCATTACACACACACACACACATATAGGTTTACAGCTTGTTGAAGTGATTACCTATTATATCCACCACTATTGCATTTTTGTCAAGAGGGTTAAACTTACACTTTTACGGATCTAATATTTGAGGAAACATTTATAAGTTAAAAAAAAAAAAATATACATATATATATATATATATATATATATAATTTTCTAATGACAACATTCAGCTTTTATAGGAAATTGTCAAATATATCTAAATGTGTACGAGGTAAAGTGCAGTAATAACACCTGTCTGTACACAGATGCACAATAATGTGGATTTCCGGTCAACATGTACAAATGTTTTTAACATTAAATACATTTTTATGTAACTGCTAGGTGGAGGAAGGGAATGAATGCCTGCCTTATTATAAGGTGTAGACATATATTGAATGTTTATCACTACATATATATACATGTGTATATAGAGAAATGAAATAAACGAACATGAAAAGTTTTTTAGTGTGAACGTGTTTTTTAGGGGGAGGAAGGCGAACAAAACGAAGTTATGCACTCAGCTCCATTTACAGAATCAAAAGGCTTGGATGCAAAGAAAGAAAAATAAAAAATAATAAAAATTACAAAATGTAAAACTATCGGAACGTTTCGGCTTTTTTTCTTTTTTTTTTTTTTTTAACTCGCTTTGATTACTTTGTTTAATTTGGTAAAAATGGTCTTCATTAGAGGAAAAGTTACTTTTACTCGTTTCTTTTTTTTTTCAACAGAAAACTTACTTACGTTCGGTACACACAGCTGAACGTAATCACGCATTCATATCTTATTTATGTCTTAAAAAATTTCTATCTTTGTTATGTTTATTAAAATAAAAAAAATATATGTTTTGTTTACAGCATTTATTGTTATAAGCGGCTTTGTAATCGTACGCCTTCTCTTGTATCATATAAGTATAACAATATTATAATCTGATATGCATCTCTATGTCGTTTTAAAGTTTTGCTTTTTTCATATACGGCATCACTTGTAACACTCTAAGATTGTCTGTCCGTCCTGTTTTTTGCTTTTCAATGCATACGCTTCAATTTTTAAGATATTTTGATGAAATTTGCTATAACGTAAGGACGCACGCTGTTGAAAACGATTCGGATCCGATCACTTTTTCGACCACTTTCTATATAGCGCTTTATTTCGATATGTCGTTAGGTAGATATTCGTATTAAGTAAAGTGATGCAGGGTATTTAATAGTGGGCCGTGGGACACTGCCGTTGTTTTGCCTTATTTTTATTACACCCATCAACGAAAGATGAAGGGTATATTCGTTTTGTCAACACGGTTGTAACGCCCAGAGAGAGGCTTCAGAGACTCCATAAAGTGTTTATGTATATTCTTGACCAGTATCAAATTCTAAACCCAATTAAACATGTCCATCTGTCCACCTATTCATCTGTCTGCGAAATGTCTTTAAAAAACATTTTCCTCTTGGCCGTAAAAACGGAGCTATCGCCTTTAAATTTGGCAAAAATATCGAAAATTTTTGCCCACAGAAAATTTTATCCGCATAGAAAATGGAATGAATCGGTCAAAGGACACGATCCCAATGGAACATAATCTGAGAACACCTCTGTTTTCAAAAATAAAAGCAATTTCGTTTTTTTGGTCATTGCTTATACACCATTACAGATAAAACGGTAAACATTTGCATTTGTATTCCATGGGTGGTCATGCAGCAGTTGTACAAAAATGGAAAAAAATCGGCTACACCTACGCAAAGCTATATAAGTGATCAAATTTTTTTCATTTTTTTAACGTTTTCTGCTTTGTCTACTCATAAGGCAAACAAAACGAAATATTGAAAATTATTGTCTGCATTCTTCACATGAAGATATATTCTGTCTGTCCAAAAAGTGTTAATTCTAAAGTAAACACGGTGGACACCACAACGATTGAGACCCGGTTTTTCTTAGCAGAATAATCAATTGGGTGTGCGCGGGTAGAGTGCGACAAGGTAAGTGTGTTCATTCTAAATTAAATATCGCGGGCGTTGCGAGGTTATACGACAGATAACAGTGATGGGTATAAAAGATTCGGTTGTAGCCGAATATAATTTGCTTACTTATTTCTCATTTTAATGATTTCTTTTTTTCTCTTTTCTTTTTTTAGTTCACACGCTAAGCGTAGTCGGACAATGTCATCACGCCTTACATTGTACATAGTCCTTAACTCATTTTAAATTGTTGCTCTGCTAATGTTTATTACATTGATGTACGATAGCATTAAGAGCTTAACATGCAATTTAAGTATAACTTTAACGTAGTTCGTTTAAATACTTCGTCTTCTTCTTCTTCTTCGCTAAGTAATTGTTCCTAATATAGAGGATACAACTCTAAATGCGAAGAGTCTCCTGTAAGCGCAAAGATGGCTTTCAATTCATGTCCTCTTTTTATTTAAAGTATATATTAAATAAATTCTATGGAGGAGTAAGACTAAGTTTAGTATATTCTTCGCTTTGATGATGAGTCCTTACGTGGGACGTTGGAAGCATTAGCATCTCCGTAGCATTCACATAGCGGGCTTTGTTTAACTAACTAGGAGTCATGATGGTAAGACACTTTTTTTTTTTATTGATTCGCTTATTTGCCTGCTTCGTTCCATTGATATGAGGCAGACTCTCTTTGCGTAGACATGCCTGATGAAATTATTTATGCAAATCCCTTAAAATGTTTTATCAAAGAAAACGAAGAGACATAAATGACATGCTGAGACATTCCGACTTGCTATAGGAAAATGAGTGAGAAAGGGCGACTAGAATAAGAGTTGAAGACACTTTCTGTTATCCAGCGATATGGCGAATGCAATCAAAATGTAACAAACAAAAATTTCTGTTAATATCGTCAGTACTTTAAAAACACTCTGTTCTTATTATTATTTGTATTCACAATGTATTTAAACACTTGGCTTTTTCGTTTCATATCATAAAAATATATGTGACGTACTTACTTACACTATATACGAGCGTTTTTAAAGGGAAATAAAACGCGACTGCATAAAACCTTTGCGTTTGGCAAATTCTTATACCACATGCGATGCGTGCAATGTACAAGCGTTGATACATCTAATGTGTAGTTTATTTCATTTTAATCGTTTACGCGTACAGATGTCTTTTTATGTGCGTAAACAGTTCATGTCTACGAGAAAAACAGATTTTTTTTTGTATTTATTTTTATTTTCAGAACTCTTCAGTTAATTGTATTAGTAATGGGGAAAGATAATAGACTTGAATCATTATTCAGTTAATTAGTATTTCTTCTTAGCTTATTCCCGTTATCCTTTTATTTATTAAATATTTACATTTATAATAACATTTACAATTAAATTAACAATTACTTAACAAATATAAATTTTAGAAAAGGAAAGTAAAACAAGTGAGAACATTATAGTCGGGCAAGGCCGACCATTAGATATTCTATATTAACTTTCCTTGGTTTGATAGTAATACACCAAACATAGCCTTGAAAGGCCGCATTTTATATGGAATGTGGTCCAAGTCATAGACCCATGTGGTTCAAATTTGATCCATTTAATTGCAAATTACTATCGTCAACATTTTTCCATTGCAAAGCATTAGCAAATAAGCCTTTTTATCATATAAGGGCTTGCATTTCAGGCCGCATATTATACGTGCTGGTGTCCGAAATATAGATATACGTCGTCCGACATCGGGAAAGTTGATTTCCATGCGAATTTACTACTGTGAACTAATTTTCACCATGAAATATTGAACATTAGTCCTTTCTCGCATATAAAGATTCAGTTCTCGTAAGAATGGTTATATGAGAGGGGTTCAATAAGTTGCCCCGAACAACATTTTTCGTATCAATATCAAAGTGCTATTACTCAGCGAGTTTTGCCGAAAAATGTTGAAAATTTTATATATGCCGGAAGGACAGACGGACAGACAGACTTATATATGTACTTAAAAGATGGATCTATCTTAAGTCCTTTCGGGTGGTACCCCGCAAGTAGTGTAGAGTACAATAATATACTTTTTGGCTTGGAATTATTATATAAATTTAGCCAGAGAATAAATTGTAAGACTAAAGTCTTAAAGCGCTAGCATCTAAGGCTTTCGGCTTTTATTTTTTATTAACATTATTTATTATTATTATTATTAAAAATTCCACCGCACTTGAGGTTTGAACCCACGACCATTAACTTGCTAGTCGAGACTCTTGCCTACTCGACCACTCAGGCGGATGGAATTATTTTACTCTATACCACTTGTTATATAAGTGTATATTAAGTTTGTGCGGATGTATGAAAGACACAGAAGGACTTGAGACAGACGCAACGTTCATTACATCGATCAGAATCACTTTCTGAATTTATCTAAGCTTGTCTGTCTGTCTAGTTTGCTTCCGTTGAAATTATAGACCGCAATTTTTGAGATATGTTGATGAAATACGGTACGGTGTTTTGGCCCAAGGACGAACGCTATTGAAAATGCTTTGGATTGGATGACATTTTCGGGGTTTACGTGAACATAATGATGACACTTGTTTCTTTACACAATTATTGCTTTAAAAGTCCATAGGAAAAGAAAGTTGGGTCTGATGAGTTATTACTTATACACTTTGCTGTTTGGGACACTAACAGGATCTATGCGGGCGAAAACCTTTAAAATATTTTTTAAAGAATTCCCCTGTACCCTATATATTTCTGCTTTACAATATAAATATGATACCCAAAGAGTTGTAAAAACCATTGGTCGAAATGATAGGGAAAATAGAAGCGTAAAATTTTTGTATATAACTTTTAAAATTATTTGCTTCATTTATTTATTTATTTTTTTTGCTTTGTTGCTTTATTGTTATTGCATTCAAGTTATTTGTTAAATTGTTATGATTATTGTTATGTGAGAAAACCAGCTCAAATGTTGGCTAAGGTGAAGTCTTTAGGATTGTTTTTTTTTTCTGTTCGTCTTTATTTTGATTTGAAAGAAAAATTACTGTAATTATTTACTTCAATGACCTTGTCGTTAACTGTAAATTGATGCTATTAAACATTAGTATTCACTGAAAAGTGTACAACTTTTTTAAACTTCTTAAAGTAATTCATGAACTGTTGATGTATGTGTGTGTGCGTGTGTGCGTGCATCTTGGTGAAAATATAAAAAAACTTTCCCTTTGTTTTTGTTAAATAAGGTAATAAATTTCATTTGAAATTGTTTACTATTATCATTAAATAAAATCTCTTAATATACTTTGGGAATTTACAAAGTTAAGGTGATAATAAAATTTGTGTGTAGAAACTTTTTAAATTTATTTTAGATATACAAACATACATACATACATACATACATACATAAATACATACATACATACATTCCGAACCGTATATAATTATGCAAATTATACGAGAATTTGTGATAAGCGAGTGAGTGCACGAAAGCTTAATACGCTATAGGGTATATTTTGAATACCTGTTACTTAGATGTCAGATTTATTGCATGTTTTTCAATTAACAGCACCATCACTCATACGCGGAATGTATGCAATAAACACGCATACACACACACACACACATACACACAGAGAGAGAGAGAGAGAGAGACAGACATAGAGAGAAAGTTGGAGAGATAGATAGATAGATAGATAGATAGATAGATAGAGAGAGAGTGAGGGAGAGAGATAGAGGTAGAGAGAGAGAGAGAGAGAGAGAGAGAGAGAAAGGAGATAGATAGATAGAGAGAGAGAGAGAGAGAGAGAGAGAGAAAGGAGATAGATAGATAGAGAGAGAGAGAGAGAGATAGAGATAGAGAGCGATAGATAGATAATTGCGGCCTTGGTACAGTAAAACTACACGTAGCACGACATGTAATATATTTATTTGCAATTATTTTTTTATATATATGTATATACAGAATTCAGCTACAATGTAGTAGATTTAGCTAAATTGTACAATCCTTAATATTAAAAGCTTGGTCTAGTTACAATTCAAGCAAAAGAGATCTTAAAGCTACGAAATTTACATGTACTTGTAAGAGATCTCTTTTGTGATCATAAATCGATTTATTTCGGAACAAAATTATCACGCATTGCTCGAATCAGACAATGCCGCGTTTTGAAGCTACTCCCAAAAGAATCCATATCAAGGTATTGTCTTAAGAATCGAAGCACTGTTCGAACAAATAAAAGCCATCTATTGAAAACCGTCTTAATCGAGAGGCGTAATATCTGTTGATAACAGCAGGGAGTGTAAAACGTTCCAAGCTGTAGATATTTTTTGAGTGAGTTTTGCTTTATGGGATCGCATTTCTTCATACTGAAAACTCACGATATCATTAATTTTTCCAATATCATGGCCATTTTCCTTCGTAGGCTTCTCTAGTCCACCTTTTTTTCTGAAACTCTTTTAAAAATTCTTACTATTCAGATCATTTATTATGATGATTAATACCTATTCTCGAGTTTGACTTGAAGAATTGAATCAAGAACATGCATAAAAAAATCGGTTGCGGTAGATTGAGCGATCATTAAGACTAAGAATAACACATCACTCAATAAGTTGGTTGGTATATTATAAAATTTTCATACATCTCGCCTGAAGATTCGCACCGTTTGAAATTCGTCACTAGTCATGATGTTGGTCGGTATCTCATCCTACAGTCTTACTGAGTGATGTATTATCAGGTCTGTGATATTATGGACATTATATATATATATATATATATATATATATATATATATAGTATCATTTATATATATAATATCATTTTTTCATTCATCCATTTATTTATTTATGTATTCGTTCGGGCCTAATTATAAAAATCATAGAGCATTAAATAATGCTTTACTGTGAAATTATTTATAGCATTTAAGTTACACATAGTATTTAAGAGAATCGAAAGAGAACTTATGGTAGTCGCGTCTTTAGGCAGCTGGCAAAGCAACGACCTTTTATCTACAATTTTAAGGCTTATTCCATCGTATATTAACTTCATAATATCCTCTAGCTATCCTTTTAGCATTGCATTATGCACTTTATTGATGTGCATTCGACTAGGCATCCGAGAGCTGCACATGCAATTTTCCATATTAAGAAATAAATCATTGATAATTCCAGTTTTAAATTTACACAAATATACAGAGAGACACACACGTGTACGTAGGCGTTCGGAGGATCTCGCTTGTGTGAAATTTTAAAAATAACATACATGCATATATATATAGACATGTATATATATATATATATGTATATATCTATATATATGTGTATATCTATGTATATAATTATATATGCCTATAGATATGTATATCTACATATATGTATGTCTATATGTATATCTATATATATATATGTCTCTATATATATAGGTATAATTATGTATTTCTTGCGAATGTTGTACAAAAAAAATGTTGAGCATTTATGATTGTAATAAAGTTAAATTTATGGTTACAATTGTATTAGTATAGGAATTGCATTAGCGGTAATGTAGGTAGTTGTAGGTGCGTATGTTATATCACATCACTCAATAAGTCTGCGGTCTAGCTTGCCTCTCATTCTTCACACTCTGTCTCTTTTCAAGGCAATCGATGAATATTAGATCAAGCGCATCCCAAAATATGGACGCCTTGTCCTTTTCACCCACCGCTTTGTCTTTGCGATGCGGTGATGATTTCATGTTTTATCTATTGTCACATATCGCAAGAAAAATTCCTTTTTATTTTGCCTAAACAATCGCAACTTCTTGTTGTTTTTGGTCAGAAGTGAGCAAACGCGGAATCCACTTCGAACATAACTTTCTCTCTCTTGATGCCGATAGTGTGTGAGGTCCTCCAACTCTCGATCTTTCAAAACGATTTTGTGCACTTTTTTTTATTGCTTTCGGGAGCGAGTGCGGAATTCGGTGTATTAGAGCGCTCAACCACATCGGTGTCCATACGACTTTGTTTAAAACTAGCGAACATTCACAAGTTTATTTTTCCGATAGACACTAACTCGCCCTAACATCTTTCGAGGCCATGATGATTTTTTCCTATCAAAAAGAAACGTTTCACCAACACACGAAACTCGGAGATTTGCTTTATTTCGAAAACCACATGTGTAGAGATACTAGCAAATGAATGGTATGCTGAAACCATATGGAGCGGTTTACATATATGTGTCATGCGGGGGACTTATTGAGTGATGTCTCATTCTATTTTTTTTAAACGTAAGATTCCGTATCGTAAAATTTAGTGAGCTTTTCATAATAGTTTGACAGTTCGGGTGGCAAGTTTCTGTTTCGAATACTTTCGGCAACCAATCCCAATAGAAAAATCTAAGATGAGTGGAAATGGTCGAGTAAAATTGCTACAGAGGAATTGAAACAATTGAAACATCCCTAAGCAGTGTTCAATCCAATCGAGAGAAAAAAAATATTTGACTTTAGAAGTTCAAATGGTATATGAAGAAAAACTTATCCGAACGATCTTTAGGATTGCTAATAAGATCGGTCCACCGACTAGTTCAGAGGATAAGACTTGCGATTGACTAGTTGGGGTAGACCATACTTAATAAATGGCTATATAATGTAGTCACTTAGAGTTATATTCACTTTTAATACATTGAACCTAACTCCTGTACACTGTTTATTTTACCATTGCCGCTGAGTTCTCTGATTGTTATTTTTTGCTATAATCTCACAGTTTAAAGTTTTGGCTTACCTTGGCTGGTTAACACTTTAAGCCTAAAAATGTCCTAAAATTTAACTTTGCTATGCTTTTATAATCTTCTCTATAATTACGTAATTTATGTCTTCAGTCTTAAGAGTGTTGTTTAACACGGTTGAAATGTAACCGGTGATGAAATGAAATCATCGCTGACTGAATGGGGATTTAATATTTTTTAGACTTTATATATGATACTTAATTTTTAAGTTTGCTCATCTACATCTATAGTTTGTGTTTTCGTATAAAAATCGTTTTAAATTTAATTCAAAATAATTTAATTTCCGTTGAGTATGATTATGATAATTAATTTTTAATTAAAATATGTGATGGATTTATTATTAAAGCTAACTCATAAATGCTTCAAACATCTATATTTGTATAAGACATGGTTTTGACATTTACACAGCCTCTTTACCCACTTAAATCTATACATCCGCTATATACATATATATATAGAAGCACTTGTAGATATATATATATATGTATATATACATATATATATATATGAGGTTGTGCTAAATCGAAGTGCTCTTGTAACTTGTCCTTTACACTTTACTACATCACACAGAAATCATTTTGTTTTCTATTTTTTTTTTTTTTTTTTTTTCCGGTATGTATGTATATGCTTATATGTATTTACAAATGTTTTATTTTTTTTAATATTTTTCTACAAAGTTGAGTGGTACTACATAGAATTGTATATTTTTTTGTCAACTAAAAACATTCTGATCCACTAATCTATTTTTATCTTTTATTATATAAAATTTGAAGTATCATACCCGTCATATCCTCGTTTGTTTGACAAGCGTCAAAGTCAGCGAAATGTTCAAAATTGTCGATACAGAACATTCCGTTCAATTGTAATGGTATTAGGTCGTAAAAGAAATGCATTGAGTTAATTTCAAGGAAAACCGCTCTTTTTCATTTTTTATTTAAAAAAATCTATTGAAATTATTTAGAAAATCCTATATATATATATATAACATTTCACTATTGACGACCTTCCTGACCTTGGTTCAAGTTTGTCTATTAAAATTGCATTCAACCGAAATTTAGATTAAAACATTTTTGACATACTCGAGCAGGGGCACTACTCACTTCTCAATCATAAATAATTCTTTGCTATTGGCACTTAAAAAATTCTTTGAACGCACACTGATCAAAGCGTGGGTGGGACTACGAACACACCTAAAGCATATTTTGCAATTTTCAAATAAAATCTCTTTTATGCCTTCCAAAGCAATCTCTAAATCAATCTAAAGCAAAAAAATAAATCAATACTAATGGCAATGCTTTTCATGTCATCACTTCCGAATAGCACTGGTTGGTTACGTTTGAGTTGCTAAAGGGTTTTCACCCAAGCAGCAATTTGAATAGTTGCAATCAAATAGTTCCATATCGCGGAGGTGTAGTTTTTAGTTCACTGATAAGATTTCACATATCATTGCGCATGTCGACAACACAATGTGTTTCTCATACCTAGAATATCGCCCAGAACATAAAGCGCATTAATAGGTAAGAAGTGTTATATAAAATTATTAGCCACCAATCTCTCTATAAGTCCATAACAGGATTATATATGGTAGTGCTCACAGGTTCAAACCGCACTGCGAAGGAGCGTACATGGTCGTAGCTATCGCGAGCGTTCAACATGCCGATCGATTAGACGTACACCCATTAAAGTGTCCCTTCTTCTTGACCGCGAAACGATATATTCTCTGTCTTCTTGGTTATTTTAACAAAAAAAAAGAAAAAGGACGCCTTCGATAGTTTCATGGTCATACGTAAGTCACTATTTATAAATTGGTGTCTTCGCGACACTGCGTGTTGTTAAATGCTATTTGAAGTTTCCATTCGAAAGTATGACATTTTTGACCATAACTCTCCTCGGAACATGTTGTGATTTGAGCGCAAGTTGCGTTATTCGTAGTGACTTGAAAATTGTGCGTAGACGGGAAAGATGGAATTAAGTCGTGAACATTTTCGTGCTATCATATTTTACGAATTTTGAAATGGATTATCAAGATAAGAGTGGGTCGATCAACTTTCTTCCACTTTTACTAATGAAGTACAATGCCTTGGTATAACGAACTTAATCTTTGCCGCCTTTTGCTCATCGGTCGTCCAAAATCGGTTGCGGTGTCCAAAAAACATTGCAAACAAATGCACGCATACAAATTCGTAACAGATGACGAATCATTGATCTACATGTACGAGTCGGAGACTAAGCTGTAAGCAGAGTTCACTCTACGGATATTTCGAAATGAAGCCAATCTATTCAAGGAGGACAGTCGGATATAGTTTTTTGCGTGATGTCTAAATTTGTTTGTTCGACAATGACAGTGAGCACATCCTCA
Organism: Glossina morsitans morsitans; assembly: GCA_001077435.1. NCBI lineage: Eukaryota > Metazoa > Arthropoda > Insecta > Diptera > Glossinidae > Glossina > Glossina morsitans. The sequence continues at coordinate 30,547 of CCAG010009006.1, read as the reverse complement.
TTTATAAATTCAGGAAAAGATTGGAATGAGGTCTCGAGTGCTGCTAATCGAAGGGAAACGTATGCGTTCTTCACTTCAATGCCAAAGAACATCTACGGGAGGATTTCCCTTGTCTTGCTTGTCATCATAATCATTAATGTCCTGTAGCTGTTTTGTTAGATCTTGTACGTCTGGGTAATAATCAATTACCCATATGTGCTTCGTCTTCAGAAGTATCTTCACTTTCAACTCCTGCGAGTAAATACTCGACATCTTCTAGCCATCTAGACGCTAACGTAAGCCAATAGACAAAGACACCAGCTTATTATTACTTATATGGAAAAGGAGTGATGTAGACATTTGGCAACATATAGTACTTGCCAAAAGTCTGGCACATATCGAATGAAATTTGCAAATGCAACATCAAACATTGATAGCTTACCTGACAACAGATGAGAAGTAATTTCTTTTCAATTAGATAAATCACTCTTTTATAGTAAACTCGAAAAGAGAAAACATCTCGCCAAGTAACACATTGAATATTATTACTCAACGCATTCAAATGTCAAAAAAAATATATAACTTACCCGTCAAAAGTTGTGTCACATATGATTTATTGTCTATGCTTATCAACGTGCGCTCCTGAATGCGCATATTAAGCTTTAAAGAAAATTGAATGGAATTGAAACGTAGACAATTGGCAACAGTATGCATTTAAGAATTATTAGTTTGTTTTTCGCTACTTTTTAAATCAATTATTACATTGCAAATCCAATTTCTATTTATCCAAGCGCGAAACATTTATTTGATTAAAGATCAGTGCTGACAAACGTCATCGAGTTTTTCCCCTATTTCAACACTAACTAAATAGTAGATTGGACATTGGGTAGCGACATAAGCGCTTCAAATTCAATAAAAAACAAAAAATATTTGGATTTCTTGTTTTACATATGTTGGGAAAACTTTTCTTATAAAAATGTAGAGAAGTAGGGGAATACACATATGGAAGCAAGTTACTTTTATTTTGATTGGATACTTGTCGGTGGGTATAGAGAATATTCCAAAGGAGTATAAACACATTCCTAGTTTTGATAGGCCAGCCTAGGACGCATCCTCCGTATGCATTGCATACGAAATACATGTTGCTAGACGTTCTTGACCCGTGCGGCATGAAATTAGTTCCCCTAAGTTATAATGAGTACAAATACTTCGACATTACGAAACAAAATCAAAATATTGTTTCTAATCAAAACGAGAGTTGAAACATTTATTATTTTCTAGAACGAGTTCTTTTCCAAATGTTTTCTTTAAAAAAAAATTCTTTATACGAAGGGAAATATTTCCTTCGAAACATATCGAATATCAATAATGTGTACATGCCTTTAAAAGTTTTTTGTAATTTGGTTAGCATATTATATATGTGGGACATGGCATACGGATATGAAGTTTTGGTGATGATGAAACCATAACACCGCAATGAAAGCTCTTGGCGTTGTTGAAAACGATATTGAAAATCTGAAGTGCGTTTATTTCTTTGAAATTCTTTATATATATCCTTTTGTACACTGCACTCTTTTCAACGGCAAAATGCATATACATTTTAATCATAATATATAAGGCGGCGTTTGCTTTTTGTGCGCCACTTTTGGTACAGAAGCACTTATTATTTTATTATATATATTTACAATCATTTTCTGGATCGTTTTAAATTCGGGATGCTCTTTCAATTCTGCCTGAGTGGCTGAGTAGGTAAGAACAGCGACTACTGAATCAGTGTTCGCGGATTCAAGTCTCAAATGCCGTAGAGATTTTTTTTGGTCGTAGTTATAGCGAGCGCTCAGTCGGTAAAGGCATAACACTTATCGATTAGGCATACATCTATTCGACTGGGGTCACCATCTCTCTATTTTTCGCTTTTTCCTCTCTTCTAACGGGCTTTCGCCCACACGCTATACTAATTGTACGATTACCGCTTCCCTATTATGTCTTTTCTTACAGATATATTATATATGTGTGAGTAATTTGCTATTCTGGATGAAATGGTCTGGATAAAATTCGCTAAGTAATAGTAAAACTTGGTGGAATCAGTCCGCATATATGTGAAAACCTTTTTAATTTTTAATACTTCGTTTTGGAAACTGGTCCATAATAATAACTTCAAATAAAAATTAGCGGCGCGACATCATCGCTCATGTACATCAGTTTGTTGAACGCAGCTTTACCACAACGATTTGAGTAAAAACTCAACATTCGCGTAATCAATTTAATTTTTGGTACTTAATGACGAACGTACGTAAAAAATAATAAGATTTGCGATAACAATATTAATTTTGGTAAGTTTGGACCGCGTATTATCATATTCTTTCCCCCCGTCGTTAATAAGGGCTTGCATGTAAAGCACAGAAGCAAGGTATAATTTTCAGTATATTATCATGAAAATAAAATTACACAAAGTTGTGTAGGGTATTTAATAGTTAGTTTTGCCTGACAATATTTTTAGTTATTACACCCATCACTGAAGACTGAAGGCTTTGTCAAGACGTTTGCAACGCCCAGGAAGAAGCTTCAGAAACCGCACAAAGTATATATAATCTTGATCAGCTTTAAATTCTGAATCATTTTAAGTATGTCCATCTCTCCATCTGTCCGTCTGGGTAATGTCTGCTGTAAGCATTCTCCTCGCCGCAAAAACGAATCTGTAGACTTTAAATTTAATAGAGACATTGAAAGTTCTTGCACGCAGGTTCATATTGAAAATGGGCCAAATCGTTTGAAGGCCACGTCTACAGTGCTATGTAAAGTGGGGACTCCTCTTTTTTTGCAAAAGGAATAGTAATTAGATATTTGCGTATTACACATAAACGAGCGGAGATAAATCTACAAAAATTTGAACCTATGTTCAAATGATGATCTTGCTGTAGTACCTATACAAAAATGAAAAAATCGGCCACACCTATTTAATTTTATAATGTGTCATAATTCAATTTTATTTTTCAAAATCTTTATAACGCACAGAAGCAAGCTTGAAAAAACTACACAAAGTGTATAAATTCTTGGCTAGTTTCAAATGCGAAATGCACCTAAGCATGCCTGTCTGTTCGTCTGTCTGTTTCCAAAACTGTGTAGTATCTTTGCGAAAATGAAGACATCGCCTAAGACCTTGCGACAGAATTAGGAAATGACCGAAACTTTTCAAAGAACACGATTAGGGGGCCAGAGAGAGAAAGAGAGAGAGTACGTACTACTGCAAGACAAGTACTGCAAGAAAAGCTGGCATGATATTTAAAAAATACTGATATCGTAAGTTTTCATGGCTACAATCTCTGTCTATTTCTCTAGTTGAGTTTATTTTTCGATCGCTAATTTATGAGTGACATCAATTATGGATAATGAACTGCAGTTATCAGTATATTGCATGGTTTTTTATAAACTGCTTTTTTCAATCCATTTACGAATCCATGACCAAATTTTCAGATATCAGTTGATAAAAATCTCTGTAGGTTTGTATATATATACATATATATATATATATATATAAATTAGGGTTTGTAGCTATTACTACTATTTTAAAGCTTTATGGTGTCAGTCCCTTATCGTTTTCCTTCGCTTTGCAAATTATTTATATGGAAAAATTTATTCATCCAATTATAATTTATTGTAATAAACTTCTCTATGATTATCGTGCACGCAATTGCTTTGTATTATTTCAGCAAGACTATGTCTGTGTATTCTTTGCAATTGCTGTTGACTTTTCTACTTACACGAATCCTATAAGTTGTCTTGTATGTACTTAAAAATGTGAAAACACTAGAAAAAGCTTTTAATAGATTACATGTGTTATAAAAGAAATTAAAAACTCTAGTGTCATGTTAAAATGTGAGTCTATTGGTAGTTAAAGAGATTAGGTGAAAAGAGATAGGAATATATGAGATAGAGATATTTTTAGAAACGATTGTTTTTGGATAGCTGCTATCATTGTTCCAACACAATTGTTAATTGTTGCTTGCATATATTTTGATCAGCGACTTCTATTCGCGAAAATGATAAAGTATCAACGATCAACTTTGACCTTTCTCTACATAAAATATCAGTTCTCCATTTAGTATTATTGAGTTATTCAGTGTATAGAGACACTAATCGTCATACGCTGGGAATTACATTTTCGGCATTCATTACTGTTGTGATTTGATTTGAAGAATGTTGCTGCCGCTCATCAAACATTTTTAGAAGCTGACGCTGTTTCGTCAAATCTCAATTGTCGGTTTTGTTTCAACCGTTTAAAAGTGATGATTTTGATGTCAATGGCAAAGAACGTTCAAAGTTCGAAAATCGAAGGCAATGACAATGAATTGCAAGGCTTATGGGACGAAAAGCCAGTTTAAACTCTCAAAGAACTTTCGAACAGCTTAGCATTTGGTGAATCAACTGTTTCTAGACATCGTATTACATCCGATCGGAAAGATCCAAAAGCAGGGAAGATGGCTACGATACGAATTGACTGAAAATACCATTTCGAACCATTTCAATAGCGCGGTTTCAATGTACGCCCGGCAAATGTGATGTATTGTGGTTGGCGATGAAACGTGAATCTATTACGATAATCTCAAGCGAAAAAAGTCACTGGTTATCCAGGAAATCTATTCACATCGACACCGAAGCGGAATATTAATGGTTATAAAGTTTTGCTTTGTGTTATTGCAGACGTGTACCGACGTCAGTTGAGCAAACTTAACGATGTATTGTTACAAAAACGCAAAACAGCAGCAATAGCGTTTAAAAGGCGCAAAGTCATCTTCGGGCATGACCTCGCTCGGCTCGCTCACCTCGCAAGACTTGTCAAGCATACACTGTTGCAACTCGAATTGGAAATTTTGCGGCACGCAGCATGCTCACCAGACAAGGCACTTTCTCATTACCACTTGTTCAGATCGTTGCAGCATGGCTTGAGTGGCCCGAAGCTTCGAAAAACTGAAGATGTGCGAAAATGAGTTGATGATTGGGTTGCTGCCAAACCAATATCGCTCTTTCGTCATGGTATCACCATCTTGCCACATATTGTAACAATTTTTCTGAACAATTGTCTTTTTCAAGTGAAAAACTGGCCAAAATACATGCAAGTACCTAATATTTGATTTAAGGTATCATTATATTATAAGTATAAGCTACCACGTGCATGCCCGGTAAATAAACGAGGGTATTTTGTCAACGGCACCCCTGGGCGCCGATGTATGTGTATTGTCGCTTCTTTTGTTTTTTATCGTAAATCCATATAGAAGTCAGTTGTGATTAGTGTGAACACGACACCGTAGATATTTTATCAATTCCCCTAAATCGGTTGCTAAGTATTGAAGATAACCGGGCTCGCTTTATTCAATCAATATGTCAGAGGGGTCAGTGGAGTTTACGATATACGAGAGAACAGTCTTGACAGAAGTCATTGTCGCTTACACTTTATGGAGAAAATTCGACAATAGTCGTTTAAGTTCGCTATTGGCTTAAGCGTGTTGCTTCGGTTCCTTGATATACTTGCGTCCGGTAAATATTTTCCGCAACTTTCAAATGAGTTTCGAAGGTGACACAATCCTTCTGATATGTGCTTTTGGTTTTTTAGATATTAAAGCAAATTTTTTATACTTTATAAAAGAGAATTTGATTTTATTTCTAACTTATGAACTAGAAAGAACTTCTACTTCATATGCTTTGTTTACTTTCATGTGTTCATTATTCTCATCTTTTTCACTTTCAAACTTCCAATTTTTTTCTTTCGAATATATAAGAGATTCAAAAACAAATTTTGAATATATATATATATATACTAAGTGTGTGAAAAATCAATTTTAAACTTTAAGTAAAACAATTTAACATAACAACATATAACACAGTTGTTTGAAATTTTGTATATATATCTCGAAATTAATTTTCGTCGACATTTTCACCATCAGCATCTTGTACAGGACCTGAGAAAATGTAGTTATCACGACCAGAAATACCGGTACCGCCGGCATCTCCTAACCACGGATAAACGTTAGGGCATTCACGACATGTTTCCATATAACGTGTATCTGTGATATTTTGTTCGGGAATTTTAAACGGCAAAGCACAAGTATTCCAAATGTTACAAGGCTTAGGCGCTACTGCGACGCTTTTATCACATTTCCAGGCGTCAATAGTAGTAATTTCACGCAACTCTTTGGGATCGGTCATATATTGTAACATTTGTGTAACCGTCAACGCGTAGACATCCGGTCTGAAAATATAAATAAGAGTAAAATTTTGGATAAAAACCATTAAAAAACTTATTTAGATAAATCTTAGACTTCTAATATTTAAATGTTGCCAGGAAAGTTCAATTGGATGCGTTTTCTCACTGGGTCTGGACTCGTCAAGCACTTGTATTAGATTATAGATCAATATCACTTATAGGCTGTAAGCTATAGTTGTGTTTCTATTATAGGCGGGTTTGTAGCTACGAACAACTATCCTCCATATATGTCATACCATTTCTGGTACAGGAATGAGTTTGTGCGGTCGTATGTAAAAGGCAGGAAGGAGTTAAGATAGACTCCAGTTTCATTATAGCGATCGGCTCAGAAACATTTTTTCTCTCATTCTCTGATTCGACTATCAATCAACTGACTATGCCATCTGTCAGCTTATGTAGTTGTAGTCTAACCTACAAGTGTGAGAAATTTGGATAGAGTCGGATTTTAATCCTTTGTAATATAAGCCTTTGAATGAACAGAGCAACAATTTTTTATAATTTTACGCTGGACATTGGTCTAGAATAGCAAACGTGGCACATAAATTTTCCTTGGTTTATTTGAAATTCATAGGTCCATTTTTGGGGAACATTCTCATATATGGGTCAATTGAAAGATAAGTTTTTATTTGATAAAAAGCTCTACTTTTGGTTGTTATCTGAAGAAAATAAATGAAGCATAATAAGTTGTTAACAGTAAACCCTTATCGTTATCAAATTTCGATAACATCAGTTCAGGGGGAAAAATAACTATTAGATGGAGTGGCGTAGGAGATTTAATGGTCGGACTATAATGGTTGTACTTGTTTTCCTTCGGTACCCTTTCTTTCTTTAATACTTGTATTGAGCATCAGAGACAAACATATTCTGCTTTTAGTGGTTGATTTATTCCCATTCGCAGAACGTGTAACTCAAAATTTATCATTCCATTCGAGCTGTAAGTAGACAATAGCCATTTCCTAATTTGATCTGCGGCATCTAACTATTTTTTTCTCCATTTGGCCAATCATTCAGGGAAAGCCTTCGTGTGTGTATGAAAGAAAGTAATGGAGAAAGTGTAAGAAGAGTGGGCGCTGCGTAGTGGGTGAGCACAGAATTGGTAATCAGTGTTATGTCCTTCTCGACTGAGCACACATTAAAGCGCCGAGAATGATTTTGTAGTCACGCGAGCACTGACTTGGAAGTCGCGGGCTCATGCGGATCTGTGATTCCTAACTAAGAATGCATGACGTAAGTCTCAAGTTTCTGTTTAATTGCTTGCTACTTTGAGCATTCTACAAAGCCTTAGCCGATATCGGTTCAACTTATTAAAATTCTCAAATTGAATTCGGTCATCTGACCTGAAAATATTGATAACTGTAATACAATGACAAGAATAGAATGACAAACTCTACGATTCTGAGAAATCAATCAATAGAAAATATGGAAATTGATAAACGCTCAGAAAATTGGCTCAGAATCTTGCGACGATGAACTGTATATATTCGTTGTCGAATTATTAAGGCAAATCTATGGGTATGTATATGTGCATGTGTACAGTGTACACTTATCCTTCGATGGGGTGTAAGTAGTGAAAAACTAATTTAGTTATTGACGTGAAGTTAAAATATTTTGTTATGCTATAAAATATTCTACTTTTCATTATCTTCTCTTAATAAGTCCACAAATTCATTTATTTCTTTGGGCTATATATACTTTCTTGATTTCTTTTTTGGTTTGGTTCAAAACATTTGAAATATGAGATCATATTCATGTAATGATGCACAAATTTTATCCTCCTGCCGCAGCTTAATGTTGCTTATTTGCTGTCCGAATCATATAGATATATATATATATATATATATATCTATATATATATATGTTGATATATATGTATATATACCTATATTTAAATGTGTATATGCATATATGCAGATATTTACAAATGAAAAGTTCACTCAATGTTTGCTGCACTAATTAAAAATTCCACAAATAAACTTTTTCCTCAATTTCTTTAATACAAGCAAACGAACGGCTGTTCGAATTTATCTATTTGCACACAAACATCTATTTAAGTAAATTCTCACTTGTTCACTTATTCACACGTATAGGATGCTAAAGAAAAACCCATTAAAAGTACTTTTACACTTGAAAACAAGTCAAAGACGGAAAAGAAGGAGCGCAGGAGAAATTAAACAAAAAGATGGCATAGCCCTGGAATACATTTATTCAGGTGTTCAATTATTTTCGGTCCTTTTTTTTTTTTTTTTCTATTTCTATAGTGGTGTGTTTTGTTTGTCTTACGGGCCCTACTTGTGCTTAAGAAAAAAAAAAAAGAAAAAAACAAAATCATGGAAAATCAAGGAAAAAAGTTCACTTAAATACCATTGTTTTTCGCTCTGCTTGAAGCAAGACAAAGTTATGTGTTGTCAATAAAGAACAATGAAAACGTATTGAGATCCCTTAATGAATCAACGAACGGGGTTTTACTAAAGGCTAATTTGCATAAATTACGTACTACAATGTGTTGAAAGTAAAACGAAAACGAACTAAAGAAATAAGAAAAACAGCAAAATTTTATATGATTTAAGTCGAAACTTCTTATGCAGTTTCAATGTGTAAGCATACCCTCACCAATATATGATTGAACAATGTTTTGCACAGAAAGTCTGTAGCCGTAGTACTGTGTTTCCACTGAATTTCAAGTCGATCCAAAGTTGTTATAGTAACACGATTTCGAATTCAAACAGATTGGGCTGCTTTTCGATTCGCGTTCAGAGGAAAGCATTACTCACAGCAACTTGCTTTGTCGAAAAAGTGAAACTATCTGGCACGCTGTGTATGTTATTAAATAATTTCCATTGACACATACACTCCTATAAAAGTAAGCATAGTGGTGTCCGGATCGCTTTATAAGAACAAACTTGGGGGGGAGATAGTAGTCGGTGTTTACGTTCGACTTGAAAGTGGAAATATCTGAAATGGAAGGCAAGGTGAAGAAGTCGTGGTAGTGTGTTGTGCGGTACACGGCCAACTTCAGCACAAGTGGGTGGATAAGCTGCAAAAAACCCGAGTAGTCGTGTTCAAGGACTTAGTGATAGGACAAATATTTTCTATCTCCACGGAACATTTGCCGAGGAAGTACCCATCTATAAACACAAAACACCGTATGCTTGCAAAATATTTATAAATGAGAGCTCGTTAGTTAATCAAATATTTTTTCGTAATAAGTCTTGCTACGTCTACCCTTCCTGATGGGCCAATATAGGCTGTCAAAAGATTTTTCAAATTATTTATACATCTTCACGGTCGACTTTCCCTATAAATATGGAGGGGCAGTAAAGCGTTTGGAATGATTGTTGGTTTAGAGCTTTGAAGTGTTTCATTTTTTCTTCGAGTAAACTTCAGTAGTTTCCTACCGCAAAATAATCATATCCGCATGTAATGATAGCGATCGTTGCATAAAATTGTTTCAAGAGCGCAATCTTAAGAAGGTATTCATTATACGGAAATTTTGTAAAAAAACTAAGGCTATTAGTTTTTCATTTACATAATAATCACAGCATTCATTGAAGCCTTTGGTCGATATAAAATTTTGATTCTACCGAAAATTAAATCGACCGCCGCACTTACTTATATAATAGAATACTCGACATATATATACCGTAAAAAATATTATAATTCTCTGACAGAAAGGTCACGCGGCACCCATCAAGAGTGGAATAGCTGCTTATCGAGCGAATTCGCCATAGCATGGTCACTTCATATTCCGTTTCTGCAAAAGTTCGCCAATGGCCGACATTTATTTCATAATTTATTTTTTTGTTTTGTTATGTAACTTGCATGAAAACAGTAATTTAAAAAGTATTTTTTTATGTATTTATTTATTTTTTTTTTTTTTAAATTTTAATAAAATTGTCAGCAAAACATTTCATATTGATTTGAGTTAGTTCAATAGCAAGCATGAGGCAAGGAAGTTGAGTAAAGTAACCAATGGCTTTCATGTTCAGCTTGCTCCCCGATAAACTTACTAAACAAATGTCGATAGCATTTGTTTTATTTTGACACTAACAGACGACATATAAACAAATTAAATACTTGTCAAAGTATCGAAGCCGGAAAGGCAAAAATGAATAACGAAACACGACAGGAAAATAAGAAGAAATAGAAAAAGAAAAGAAAAAAAAAAAAAAAAAAAAACAAGCGAAAAAACTTGGTACGAATCTTGAATACCCCGCAATTACTAGAAATTGTTCGACTTTTCTCTTAATTGCCCTGACAAGTATGAATTTTTCAACAGATACATATTCATATATATTTTCGTAGGTATTGTTGGAAACTTTCAAGACGATATTTATAATATTTAAGATCTATTGAAAATGCGTCATTCTTTAGAGAGAGCATATTACCGAAAATTGTGAAAAATTAAGTCAAATTTTGAGTTTTGCATTTCTACAGTCGAAGACTTTAAACGACTTCGGAAAGGGTTAATGCCGAACGAAGGAGCGATAGGTAATTAACTTATTTCAAAAATAAGCGCAAATACTCGTAAACTCGTCGATGCATAACATAAAGTTGATTACGCGATTGAAAATTTTCGTTGCCTACTTTTGGGTGTTACAAACAGGATAACAAACTGTATATTTTCAGGTGTGAAGGCATAAAAAATAGCATTGTTTGATCTTTGGTTTCTCCTATGCAGAGTTTCATATGTATGTGTACGTATTTATATGTATATATATATATATATATATATATGTGTGTATATATATGTGTGTGTGTACATATGAACCGATCAAAATTCATTTTACATTTTTTATACATTAACTAGTTAATTTGTTTTCTTTTTTTTTTTTTCTCCTTTTTGTTTTGCGCAAGTAGAGAAAAAAAGGGAAACTTAAACTGACTTTTAAATTAAATTTCCTATTGCGCGCGTGTGTGTATATTTTCACTATAATTAAAACAAATTTAATTTATTTCTTGTTGCGCCTTTTTTATTTAATTCCTGTCACAAGTGAGACATGCTCATTTACCTGCAAAAAAACAAAAAGGCGAAATGAACAAAAAGAAAGAAAAAAAAAAAAAGAAAAAAGGAAAAAATAGTGAAAAAACGGAAAACAAAAAACGATAACTTGGTTGTTGTTGGTGCTACTGATGTTTTTATTTCATTAAGAATTACAGTGAGAATGCACACAAGAGCGAGAAAGGAGAAGAAGGAGAACGAACAAAACATTAACTGTCCGCAGCACATACACAATAGCGTTAATTTTCCATATACAGTGGATGTAATTTTAAATTCAGCTACGTCGAGCTCTTCGCTTTCTTTCTCTCCTTTCTTTTATTTTATTTTATTTAACTTTTTTTTTTTTTTTATTACACAAAATAAATATTAAATATAAAATTCTTGTTGAAAAGCAAAAACTTGTTGTGATGAGACGAAATGAAAGTTGAAAGGGAAGTATACTAAGAATATTGTTTTCAATGTTATTAAGCGAAATGATAGCCTTCTACTCGCCCCACAGGATATGTTAATCTATATATCTCAATTGATGCATATATATATATATATATATCGATAATGGTTTGCAACTTTTCCAAAGGTCAGGTTACATTGTGCGATAAGTAAGACTCTCTTAGTCTATTTTGATTTAAATTTCCAGCTGTTGGCCAATGTCTCAAAGTTGCATACATTATGAGAGAAATCCAACTTTGCAGCATTCGGAACATTATTAATTTTCATAGATCAAGTTTAAAATACTTGGAGACCTATCCGTGAATACATCTACGAAGGAATAAGACAATTTCGAAGAACAATTGTTCAAAAATAGATTAGCAATTTTTGTTTATCATTTATTTGTCTCATTACGGTCAATATTGGCTGTGAGACTGTTGCGAACACGTCAGGAAAGAATAAAAACATCTACGATTATAAATCAATCGGATCTTTCGAAATGTATGTTACACATCTACCAAAATTCACACATATCTGCCTTAGCGTCCAATTAGTCTATTTAGTTAAGTTAGTTAGGCTGGTCTTTCTGCTCGCTTCGACTGAAACCGGTGAAGAAAATTTAAGCCCAACCGAGGCTCCTTACTTCGTGCATATTCAAAATTTCTGTATAAAACTCATGGAAGTGTTTAATTTTTAGGCTTCCACACACATACACACACACACGCAAACACACATTACTGAAGCATGGCGATCTTAGTCGATCGGCTTCACAAGGTACATAGGTCTGATTAGCATAAGATGAGAGAAAGGCTGTGATCAACTCGGCTGGCAACTAACAAAAAAGTGCGTAGTGCCATTCGAAAGTTTATATTTGTCGTCGAAGACTGAGATCATTGTTATTATAATTTATTTAAAGAGAAGAAGCAAATTCTAGGGCTTAAGTGGAATAAGCACTAGTAGTCTAAGATTATCGGCTCTGATACTTAAAAATAAACATCAGAGATTGAGTATTTTCTGCAAAGTTTCTGATCGATTTACTTATATATGTGTTTTTCGTAAACTTCTTCTTCTTCTTCTGAAGTTCAACAAATTAATAACAGATGATTCACTGAGTCGAGAGGCTGTGAAATTCAAATGTTGATGCTTTGCATTGATTTTTTATTCACGAAAACTCAAAACAAAGAATATCGAACGAGAACATTTGTGAAAACAAAAGTGAAAACTTAAAAAATTAATGTTAATAATTTGCGGATCGTTTGGCTTCAAAGTTTTCATAACGGTATATTAGGGCCAACTGAACTAAAATTACGGTTTGAAGGCAGTATCGGTTGATCCAAACGAAACGTTGCATATACAGCGTTTTCAAGCGATATGTAGTAAGATCAGCATTGAGAGCGATGTCATTTATAAAGCCTATATATATATATATATAGGTTAATATTTTTGAAAAATAACATTTTCTGCAGATGACGAACAAAGAAAAATGAGATTTGTTTCTACGCTTTATCGTTTTCTGGGGCATACTTTTTGCTTTTGTAACTCGAATCTATCACAGAATTCGCCATTGGTGACCATGACGTGATTTGTGATTTGCGCAAATCTCTCTATCTACAATTTGAAAGGCGATTCAATAAAACCGGTAGAACGTGTCCATGTGATTTGGCACAACTTTGTGCAAAACAATGGTAATCCCTAAGGAGCTTGTGTCTTAAGAAAATGAGCCAGATCTCTGCACTGTGATGACTTCAAAGAAAAGAGAAGGAATTTAAAGACTCTCGAAAGCACTTCAATCAATGAATAGGAAAATGAAACGCGCCGATACGTTGATGGCAAATGCTAAGAGGTAATAGAAGATCTCCTTAATTTTTCATTTATTCTCGCTATACTTTGGTTCAAGTGCTTGAACATAATTCTAAATAATTGAAATTCCACAATAATCGATTTGTTTACCTCAACTCAATCTATTTGCTATTTTATTTTACTCAAATCGGTTACTTAAGTTAAGTATTATTAGATCGATCCATTTCGGTATTTTGCGCATGCATATTAAATCGTTTGTCCATATATTCAACTGAAAAGTTTTTCAATCATTTTTTTCTGACTCTTGCAAGCAAAATAATAAATTTGCTACACTTTGCATTCTTAGTGATGAACATATTGATAATCGATTCTTATAGTATAAGGTATTTAATGTTTAATGAAATTTTTTACTTAAACTTTCGGAAATTCGAAGAAGAACTTTTTAATGTCTATAAGTATCGGTGTTATGTACTTGTAATGCAAGTATGCATGAGTTGAAGGTTACTTCTCGTTCATTTTGTAATCAGTTAACGAATGTTTTATAATTTGGCTTTTTTTTTTTTTTTTTAAATTTTTTTTCTGATTCAGTTATTTGTAAATCTTTTATGAAAATACTGTACATTCTGATCTTTTTTGACTAATTTAAACCACCTACATATGGAGACCTGAATATACATAGGCAACCTACATAGATGAACTCATATATGCATGTTATATATGGTTGTGTTAACATAGCAAATAATTTTATTACGAAAGTTTACTGGTCAAAAACCGCTTTAATGCATCTTTCGGTTTAAATAGAATTTACGGTTTTTTGCTAAGTATTTTCTTCAATTTTGTTTGCTATTTACATGTCAAACATATATATATATGCATATATATATATATATGCAAAGAAAAGCCCATAAGAAATGTTATGAACAATAATTAGCAATAGATTTTGGTTAACTAAATACACATTTACACATAAATTATTATTTGCATAGGCAGTAAAATTACTTTTCATTTATTAAATCGACGGCGTTTTCAAATATGATTTAAATGGATTTGTAATTTTGTTGGGTGTGTGGATGTTCAAATTCGACTTGAGTTGAGTAAAGTTTCTCTCATATGGTGTTATTGTTGTTCGTAGATTTGAACAAAATGGAACTTTAACGAAATTAAACTTTTCTCATTAAAATAAGCGAAATATGTGTGTAAGGTTCTCTCGTTTTCCCATATTTTATGGATGACGTACATTGAGAGTTTCGGAGTAATCGTTTAAATCGATTTAAAGGTAAGAAAATTTGTATGCACGTCAACTTTAACTTTAGTTAATTATAACTTTTAGCCAAACTGATTTCATTAAATATATTATTTATCTTCTTTTTTTTTATTTTTTATTTTTTTTTTGCGTTTTCGATGTACATGAGATTTCTAAGCGTATATACTTACAGTTCTAAAACCCAATCTAAGAATTTATGTAAACCATTTGTTAAAGCTTTCGTTTGAAACCAATTGGTATGGAATGGCATCATGTAGGGCGCTTTATTTTGTTCATAGTAACGTGAGAAATCTTCTTGCAGCCACTCAAATACTTCATTTTCATCCAAGTTATGCAGTACACATTGATCCAAGTAAGGGCAGTGACCGCCTTCAAAGCCTTCAACGTAATGTGTATTGAGCGGAACTTCCCAGACGCCGGGAAAAGTTTTCGATGGACAGGTGCCACTCTTGCATTCATGCGAGATTTTATAATCTAACGTATACGGCCAGACAGGCACGGGGACTGGCGGCACAGTTATGGAACTATCATAAATATAGCCAAAGTCTTCTATAACCTGCATATGTACAAACAAATATTACTTGATATATAAAAAATATATGATGACATAAAAAAAGTTAAACAAAAAAATAAAAGAAAAACAACAACAGCAACTATAACAAACTTCTATCGTAACATATACATATAGTGTTTCGCAAATGTTGCAGTTTTACATAACACATCACAGGGATATCATTGAAAACATGTGTATTTAGTGTTAATAATGCCGACAAACGTCCTGTCTCCTTTTCCACACACTTTCCGAAGTGTTGACGAGCAGAACAAAAAAATAAGTAAAAAATAAACTAAACTAAAACAAAATAAAAAAAAAAAAGAAAAAAGAAGTTGCGTATTAGTTTCTTCCGTGCTAAGGTCCTTTAATGATGCTTAACTTCACAAGGATAACATCGTTTAAATGACCGTTTGTTTATGCAAGCTGCCGTCATTGTCATGGAAACATGATCTTAATCTCTATGCGCTTTATTTTCTATAAATCGTTTAAGCGTCAAAGGAATTTTTTTATGTAAAATGTAATTGCATTCAAAATTGCGACGCGGTTTAATAAATCGATTGTTACAAAAGTGATTCAATATGAAAAGTCATTGATATATTGATATTATTTATTGATCAGTTTCATTCAATAAAAATTATGTTATGAGGTTTGGCAGGCTATGTTACAAGCAAACAAGCCGACCGACATAGTCAAATAACTGAGATAGTTTGATAAGCATCTAGTCAGAGAGGACTAAATTTACTTGTAGGTTAACGTACATTCCATGACTAATTATTTGATTGGTATATGGAAAATGAGATTTGTTCAGAGATCATTTTTATGACAATCATTCTTAACACGTTGCTACAATAATTACAGATTGCATTGGATTTGGTCCGTTCTGTTAAAGTCAATTTTATCCGTCACTGCGAATATCTTATGACTTTCATTTATAAATATTTCGATCCGGTTATTTTCATATTCGTCTTTCTCTTGCAAGCGAATTGAACTAAAGGGCGCAGTTTTGAAATTAAAATTTTAACTGACTTCCACGCTACGTGCTTATCACTATATTTAAGCTCTAAAGTACTTTCCACTCTACATAGTCCATCAAATGAAAGGCAATGGTCTCTATGTCTATTTTATTCAACCTTTCTTTCTTTGTTTTTCTTAATTTTTTCAATTTCTCGCTGCTTTGATTATGTCCTTCAGTCTTTGGATGAAGAAGAACAAAGTTTTTCTCAAAAATTTTTCTATCACTTTCGTAAGGTGAAGGTCAAGAAGCATCTTAAATGTTTGCTTTGAAAATCAGTTGAATCGATTCAAGAGTTTGGGCAAAAGTATTGCGAGTATGAATTAATTCGGTTCGGTTTTTATGGAGTAAAATGGATGAACCGATTAATCAAACTATTGTCCGTTGTTGGCTACTACTTTTTCCCAACTTTTAGGCCATTTTGTAATTCCATCTCGGAAATTTGTCGTGCCTTTTGAAGCCACAAGAATCCATATTCGGGTATCGTCGTAAGGATCGAAGCACCGTTGGAGTAAACAGTGTGGCATCCACTGAAGTCCGTGCTAATCGGAAGGAGTAATGTCTCTTAATAATAACGGGGAGGATACGTTTTTCTAGGTTAAAACTGCAAACATATGT
Organism: Glossina morsitans morsitans; assembly: GCA_001077435.1. Classification (NCBI taxonomy): domain Eukaryota; kingdom Metazoa; phylum Arthropoda; class Insecta; order Diptera; family Glossinidae; genus Glossina; species Glossina morsitans. The sequence goes on along the minus strand of CCAG010009006.1, from coordinate 13,631 downwards.
TAGGCGACTTTTGCTATATGGGGCCGAAATTTTTCGTACTAAAAACTCATAATATCAAGACTTTTGATTTATCACGCCTATCTTTTCTCGCAACTGTAATAATTATTATTGGTTGCACTTCCTAGGGACAGTTGCATTTAGTCAATTTAACTGACTCTTTTAAATGCGCTTGTGGATATTCAGTTTCATCATCGGGGCTAACGGGTCGCCTACTTTGTATCAGGCTTTTGAATATCGTAACGCATCCAATTGCAAAGATTTAGTAGCACTGTCTTTCGCATAAAGCAGGAAAAGTAATGTTTCCTGTAAATGGCGTTTTTTTTTTTTTTTACTTTTGGCACAGAAAACTAGATCTATTCAAAGCCCAAAGAAACTATGTTCTGCACGCTTTAGTATAATAATTTACAAAGTTGCTTATGTCTTAAAGATAGCACTTTCAAATTAAGAAGAAGCGATAGTTTTATTCAGCGCCTATTAGTGTTACTTACATTATCTCTTCGAAAACGAACCGAATTAACTTGTACCTCCTATACGTACAATGGACTCGATGAAGTAGTTATACATATGATCGACCCGAAATTCTATGTCAACTCGTTTGCAAGCGAAGGACGGGAAAATTGATATAAAAAGATTAATCGTGCTATGTATATATTTGGTTAGATTTCATAGATTTAGTGTTCTTCTTATACGATCGATTACAGTCACTAAGAAATTAATGGAAAATTGATACTAATTGATTATATCCATCAATGAAGGATCATAGTGTACTTGTTTCACATGTTTTCAGTTCAATCAATTATTACGTAATATATTCCTAGGAGATAGTTCGGGGAATAAAAGGAAAATGGCAAAGAATCTTTATCATTATACCACAAATTACTTGGTTCGACAAGGGTCTGCTAAGTTTGTGCGAATGTGTGGAAGGAAGATTATTAAACACCGACGCTTTACTATACGAATAAATTCAGGATAATTTTTTGAAGCGATTTAAGCTCGGGTGTGTATCTGTCTCTCGGTTTTCTTTTTTTTTTTTTTTAATAATAACTCAGGGCATGCGTCATATACATGTGACACCGTGACAGTCGGAAAGAAATCGGGAGAGAGAAGGAGATAGGGAGTGACTTCGTTCATTATAGCCAAGACCAGATATACTCGATCGCACTGAAATTTGAACCCGTCAACTCTGACTTGGTAGTGGCGAGTCTTTACTACCCAGTTGTCTATTTGTCCGTCTGTTTCTCTGTTTAAGTCTTTTTATGTTTAGTTTACAAGTAGCAATAATTGTGAAAAAATGTACCGAAATTTAGTGCCCGATCATGTTCTGACCCACAAACGAGTGCTATTGATGAAGTAAATCACGTTACTTATATGATTATTTTTCATACATTGACTTGTGCGTGGAAGTGTAGTTTGTAATATTCAAAATTAGGTAGGATGGAGGTCTAGTTTGCTTTCTAAGTGAATTTTGCCCGACTGCGCCACATAGCTCCCTCTTTTCGATTTCATCTTATATAAGGGTTTTCATATAAAGCAAGCTTCAATGTGACAATAAAGCCTTATTTTGTAGTGTTGCCGTTGATGGTGAAAATAGATGAGGAATAATAAGCTCTTTGACAAAGAAGTTTTCCTAAATTTTAATTATATCTGTACATGTCTTGAATCATCTATTATGCAGTTCCTCCCATGAGTAGTATGCCTTTACATAGAAATAAAGTATAGGGTGTCCCAACATTTTCGCAAGATTTGAATTTGTGCCCCTTTGTGCGGTAGAGTATTGGCAACCCCCTGTCCCCCCCCCCCCCCCCCCAAAAAAAAAAACAGTTTGACAGCCGACAGTTTAGGGTTAATAAAATTTGAGCATAACAGGAGAGAGCAACGCGTTTTCACTGTTGAATCATATTTCAAAAATAATGAAAGTTTGACGACCGCAGTTCGCAAATTTCATACAAAATATGGTCGGAGAAATTTGCAACACCGGACTTTTTCTTTATGCGTTTATTTGAAGTGAAAACTCTATGCCATCAAGGCCGCAACTATCCGTGCATTGACGGAGGAGATTCAACGCTGCATGAATGAAATTCAGCCAAATTTATGCAAAGTGGTCATCGAAAATTTCGTTAAAAGAGTGCGTATGTGCTAACAAAGAACATGGAGGCCATCTGTCCGATGCGCTATTTCACGCATGACCTTATTCTTTGTGCATTATGATTTAGTAAAAATATTGAAAATAAAAAAAAAGAGATCGGTTTTCTATTCAATTCAAAAGCTGCGTAAATTTTCGAATATCGTATGTAATTTTTGATAATTTGTCGGCGCTAAAAGCAAAGACTTACTACATTGGGCGAATTGCGGGACTATAATGTTTTTATTTCTTTCTTTATTATAAACTTTTTAGTACAAGTCTCTGTTTTTGCTAATGTTTGTTGTTGCTCTTTCATTTCATATATTAACGAATATGTGTGTGTGTGTGTGTGTGTGTGTGTGTGTGTGTGTGTGTGTGTGTGTGTGTGTGACTTCCTACTCGAACTGTACGTAATTATTATTCAAAGAAATTTGTACTCATTATGCATCGATAGCGTTGCGGTTAATTAACAGCGTGAGAGCATATTGCGCTGAATGTTTTCACAACACATCGATCGAATTACTTTTACAATATTAATTTAATTAACTGTCGTTAAATTATTTTCGCTCGAAAATTTGACATTTCTTTTGAAGATTACAACGTATTGTTACCGTAAGGTATAAATCTGAATATTAATACTTTATGAGCAGGCAAACTGCTTGCACATACCAATGAATTCATTTTGCGATATTCCCTTCGCTTTTGCTGTATTGTTTAATGAAAAAGATATGTGTAACTGCACCTCACCATAACTTTGTACCTAAATAACTGATACGTCTGACGTATTAATGCGCTGCGTATTACAAGAGTTGTTGTTGATCAATAATGATAATTAAGTTATATAAATGTCAGATTGTTGTATTGCCATTCATTTGCGTTTACATTCGTACACATGCGGCACACATATGGGAGGGGCGTTCAAATGTTCACTGATGCTCTTATGTTGACTGACAAATTGTATTACTGTCAACAGTGTCGGTTATGTATGTAGTGTAGATGTTTCAAAGTTTTTTCTACTCATCATTGAAAGGTCTATTATAGTATACACCCATCGAATGCTACATGAGAATCTAAACTAAAGACAACAATAGATCTAAAGCTCTTTATCAATTTAGCAAATTATGTTCCTGCTCATCTACTGAAATTATGGAAAAACCCGTAAAATTTGTCATAATCCTTGGTGCATCATATTGCTTATCTCAAATTGTTTGCCAACGAAAATCATTAGAATTAATCTGCGCAGGCAAATGTTTAATCTCCAGTCATGCATTGGATCCCTTGAAGTTTTATTTCTTATGAACAATCCTATCCTAGATTAGGTATCGCAAGATTCGGTTGGAGCCAAAGGTGATATCTTTTTGCTATGTTTTTTCTTTCCTTATTTTTCTCTACTATGTATGGATGTTAGCTTTTCAATATATATGCCTGGGGTAAGTCGATAATTTTATGTTAATTAGGTTGTGAAATAATTGCTGATATTCAAGTGATTCTTATCAAATTTCGAATACTAACCTTATATTGAGTATTACGGCCCGGTTTGAGGAATGGTGCCCGCATACCCACCACATCATTAACGGACACATTGGAAAAATGACGTAAAATCTCTCGCATGCCAATCATTTCTCCAACCCATTCTTCATAGCCTTTATCCTGAAGGCCTTGTTGTTGCGAAATGCTTTCTGTAGCAATCTCATGACCGGCATAAGCCAGATGCTGAATTTGTTGATAGTTACTGCAAAAGAGGAAGCATAGTGAAAAAAAGCAAAAAAAAAACAAAAATTATGCACTTTTTCATAACCGTGTACATGGAAATGCGTGTTCTCATTAAGCAACCATTGGTTGAGAGGTAACTAAATTCATTGCATTTTAGCTTAAGGCAGCGAGAATATAATGCAATATGTCTCAATATGTTTGTTATTACTTATGCATGTACATGCTGACTGCATTATATGTATATGTCGAACCAAAATAAATTAATTTTAACTCTTTTTATTCCGGTTGCTCGTAGGACGCGATTTAAAAGAGGTAGGCTGAAGAGGTAGAATTTTTCGAATAGAGAAATTTTACAAAGTTGAAATATCTCGTTCGCATACATCTGAATAAATCTAACTTTATTTGAGTTCAGCTTAGTTTCAATTCGATTTTACATAATACACAAGTCTGTTACATTTAACGGAAATGTAGATCCGCATTAGTACTTAAGTAGATAAGAATCGAAGCGATAACGAAGTCGGTACTCGTGAGTTCAAATCACAAGTGCTAGATTGGTTAGGTCGGGTGGTCAGTCCATACGATCATAACGCTTGCACATCAAGTAGACTGCGTACCACTACTTTCTTATCCTTTTCTCTTTTCGCGCTTCTTTCTGGCCTTCACCGTGGTACAGGAATAAAAGATGTCGGGTTTCGTTGACTGCTGCCCGTTCGGCTGATTGCCGTTCTGACTTTGAAAAGCAGTGAAGAATTTCTGTTGTATCTATTGTTCCATATCGCATAAAAAAGTCTTTTCTACTTCGCCTAAACGGCTTCAAGACATTGTTGTTCTTGGTCAAAAGTGAATAAATGCGTCAGGTACATACGAACAGAGCTCTTTCTTAGACAAATGTTCATGCAAAATAATAAAGAGACTGCCTCTTGGTATTTTTAAGGTGTCAGCTACCTTCTACCTTCTATCTCATGAAAATGAGAATTTTCTCATTGTCTTGAAAATAACAAAAATCGAAAAATAACTAAAGCAACTTTACCTTGTAAACTTATGGTTAGAATGTATGTAGATTGTCTGTCTGTCTAAAACATTATTCTCGACACGGAAGTTGTTAAGTGGTCGGAGTAAGGCTTACTCCGGGATGAAGGACGACCACTTTTGTGATTACTAAAGAGTAACATCTTCTTATAATTAAGCTGAAAAATAAAACCACGATCGTCAAGATTTTATAATTTATACATTAAACAGTATCTAAAGGTGGGTTTGGCCTTTGACGATTTATCAGTTCCCGTTTCATTCACATGTAAAGCGACAAAGTTCTCAAACTAGGCGTAACAGCAGTAAATATATAGAAAATGGAAATGCTGAACGCATGTTGCTCATATTGCGAACTAATATGCGACTAACAGCAACCAGGCGGCATTCATCTTCGTAAACACCATCTTCCCTTAACTATGGTCCATAGTATTAGAGGATTTTTATAATTAAGATTTGCTTTAAGTTTGTTTTTATTCTCTATTCTTGCATGTAGCATGGACCCGTACGCCTATTTCTTGTCAGTCTTGCCGATAGATGTTGATGTAAATAAAAAGTTTATTGCGTATTTGTTTAAAAATAAAGAGCTTGCAGTTCATTTTTAATATAATATTCCATAAGTGGATGAATAATTGCTTTTTATATTATGTTATCACCTTTTCCTTTTCCTAGGTATCGTTCTCCTCAATTCAAATCTTGCATTTGATTGGATATATTATGAATGTCTTCTTCGAAGACGATGATATACATTACGTTAATGTAACGATTGTAACATATTGAAATGTATATATATATATATATTTATTTGATCAGCGTCAATAGTGGAAGCATTCATTCGTCTCTGTTAGTTATACGCGTATTCAAATGACACTTAAGGAACTTGTTATGGGAGTCAGAAGGATTTAATCTTTAACTCTACTTTTTTTGTTCCCGTCACTTAAAAAGTTACCAAATGAGCTAAATGGAGCCATAGCTTCATGCACAATGAAGTTAAATTATCAAAATAAAGGCATGAATAGTGAAGTCTGCTTTCATATTTTGTTTTGCGCGTTGTTTTAAAAAATAAAAACCAAAACTGTATAATGTACACTAACATCATACGATTCCATTCAAATCGAAAATATTTATTTATTTACTTATTATTACTTATGCAATCATGAATGCATTATCACACAGAAAATATTGCGGTCCATCAGGTTTACGGGCTTGATTTTCGTAGCCTCCCTAAAGCTCGCCTATAATTTAAATAAATAACTAACGCTTTCTCTGGTTTTTGTACCCCGCAATACTTGTTGTACAAGGGTATGTTAAGTTTGTGTGGATGTATGCAATCCCTCGGAGTACTTGACTTATATTCGGTTTAGACACATTTTCTGAATCGATCTAAGCCCATCTATCCGTCTGTCCACCTGTCCACCTTGTTTTCATTCGTTCAACTTCGTGAGGGGATTAAAACAGATTCATCTTCTATTATAGCGATCGATTCAGAATTGTTTTGTCGATCTGATTTCTGATTTTGATTTAACATTGTTTGTTCACCTATCCGTCCGTCCGTCCGTCCATTTACATTTATGTCCAATCTACAGATCGGAATCCTAGCGATATTTTGGTTAACTGACGTGCCTGAATCCAGGGACGAATTCTGTTCTGTTTATACGACTACTGAAAAGAAGTCAAATCTCCAAAATTCCACTAAAAACATCGATGAATAATAGTATATCAGCATTTGAAGTGGCTGTGAAAAATTTTGCATCGAATGGAGTAATTTTCTGAACCCCAGCTCATATAAGAGTTCCTACGAAAACTTCATCTTCCTACGATAATAAGTTTTATGGCGAAAATTGATCCGATATAGTAATTGGACGTAGAGATAACCCTAAACCGAATTTGAAGTGCGTGTTTTATATAAAGACTTTTTTTACATGGAACGAACGTATGCATCGGTAGTAGTCATAAAAATAATCAGACAACCCGTTCTTGGGACTAAACTAACTCATCAGTATAGTAAATTTTGTCAAAATATCCCCAAATTGGTAATCTATAAATTGATCACTTGAACAATAGATGGACAGACGTCAGGTGGATAGAGCTCGGCTATTTCGAGACCATCACAAAGATATGAAAACAAATATTCACCGCATTTTTCAGTGCGTATAAGTTGGAGCTGATATAAGAATTGATGAAACGGATCAGCCTAAACTCCGTACATTCGTTAATTGGTTGGTGGTCGTAGTGGACGAATGAAGGATGATAATTTTCAAGAAAACATATTCTGAGTGATGAGACTCATTTCTTGTATCCAAAATCCTAAAATAAATAGTCGTACAAGGATTTCGGCCACAACGAGTGAGAGTTTGGACGACTTTTTTTTGCTAATCTCGCAACTCATATCATATATTCTTGAAAATCGTGCTGGCTCGATCGTCAAAGTAAATGCATTGATGTTATGGACATGAATGACGTACGTTTGTTGCCAGCAGTGTATGGTCGTCTGACACCGTTGGCTGGAAAGCTTTACAGAAATCTCTTGTGTGTAAATTGTAAAAATATAAAGTTGGTACAACTTTCTGATTGTATGGGTGTGAAAAGTAAAAATGTTAAATAAAAACTTTCACTTACTATTTATTGTTCATATATAGCAAATAGTAAATACAACCTAAATATTTATGCATGAAAATTTGGTCAACATCATGCAATGCTTGTTGTTCTTAAATTTACGAATTGAAACTTTCTTTTTTCGTATAACTGGGCGATAAACTTTTTACTAGCAGAGCATATGCTTTTTGATTATTATTAAAGACTTTGTTGCATGTTACGTGTAGAAATTTGTGATGTTAAGAACTCTTATAAACAAATGTTCAACAATTAGAAAAATTTCATTTAAATAATTTCATATTTACATTACGAAAACGACTTCTTTAACATCATACATGCTCCTTTTATAAGCACGCACTCGTATGCACATTTATGCTATCCTTAATGAAAGTTTGACTCGAGCTGATGATATAATTTTGGCAAAATGTTGATAAGTTAACTGACAATGACAACCCAAAGCAACGAAAGCAAAAAAAAACAAAAAATTAAAAAGAAAAAAATATGTGATTTACAAAAGCCCAACAACATGAAAGCAAAATTTCTTAGAAATAAGTGGTCAGGATATGATGATGATGATCATCATCATCATCATCATCATCATCGTCATGGTAATAAATACTTGTACAAACTTATGTATATATATCTACGTGTACTAGTTTAACTTATACATAAGACGATGATTTTAGCAAAGGAATAATTATCCGTAAAACAATTGCAGTCAACTAGTCAAGCAGCCGAGACATGCTTGTATATATATATATATATATATATATATACATATATATATATAAATATATGTATTTATATAGATATATACATACAAATATGAGGCTGCGTGCTCTATATTTTGTTTGCAGAGTGTGTGTGCGTAGATATCGCCTGTATATAAATGTAGGAGTTAACTGGTTTAACAACATTAAAGTAGAAGAACATCACATACACAAAAAGGACCGAAAGTGTACAACATTTATATACATTTGAAGAGAAGGAATAGATAGCATAGTGCAATGTGTATGCGATATATGTATGTATTGGTATTTATGCCAAAGAGTTATTTGCCTGAAAGTACGTATAATACATGTGCGCATATGTTCGTAGTTTGTGTTACATTGATGGTAACATGCAGCAAAACAAAACACAATAAAAATGAAAAATTGTTAACAATATCATTCTTACTGTGCGTGTGGATCTTTCAAAAGCATACGCCTACATAAGCAATTTTTTGTATATATGTATACTGAAAAAGTCCGGAATGTTTCATAGATGCATGCATATATATATATACATACATATATACATACATACATACATAGATAGATACATACATACATACATACATACACGCATACATACACGCATACATAGATAGAAGACCAGAAATTTCATTGTCGATTTGGTTAAAACCTACCTTCAGTTTTATTTCTTTGAGTTCTATAGACAATCATCTGATTGCAAACTTATTTGACTAAAGAAAATATAACTAAATTTTCTTTACATTCAAATGAAATAGAAATTCCGTTCGTTTATAACTCTAATATATTTAAAAAAGAAATAAAACAAAGGAAAGAATAAAAAAAAAAGTACTTCAGGCTTTTTACTTTATTTCGAATTTCTTTTGTTATCGTTACGGGACATACCGAACGCTCAACTTAGAACACTTGCATTCAAGGTCTAACATAGTTTGGCATCTACGCACATCGTAGGATATATTAGAGTAGAATATTTGTCTAATCTTTGACTGGTATGTATATGAACAGTAGATGAACATTTTTGAAAACACAATCAATTCCTTTTCAAAAATGTCCCTATATTTCGATGAAAGTAAGAGAAAACAGAGGCGAAATAAAAATTGGATTGTCGGAAAAGGATTATAAATTTCAGAATACATTACATGTTTCTGTTCTTTAAGAGATTTAACAAATTTAACTAAAATGAAAAATTTCTTCTGAAGCGTTTAAGAATCACTGCTTGAAAGTGGAGGCAAATGATAATGATGGTGTATCGAGCACAGCACGTTTCGTGCTAAAATATTAATCGTAATTTGTATCGTTATCGTCACCTGTAAAGATTCAATTCTCGAGTTTTTACAAGTTCAGACACAGACACAAGCTAGCTTGTGAGCACGATAAGATCCTTCGATGCGAAAAGAGGAATCCCTCTTTGGAACATTTTACAAACAGTTGGTTTGCTCGAATTACATATCAAGTATATAAACGAGAGAGTTCGATACTTCGTTTATTTATTTTATTTATTTATTTATTTATTTATTTATTTATTTATTTATTTGTTTATTCCACTTAGAGTTCAATTGACTCTTAAAGTAAATCTTAAATTAATTAATATTAAAACTTAGTATAAGTATAATAAAACAAATAAGGAAAGGAAGGAAAAAAGAAAAAAAAAAAAGCATGTACACAAATAACCCAGAGCCACACCCACAACCGGTACAGGACCAAATTGCAAATGAACCCCTATGCCATCGCAAACATGCATAAGCTTGGCAACCGATAATAGTTAACAACAATTAATTTTCGAATCGTAATGACTTTTTAGGGTTAAAAACTAGTTTAAATACGACATGGGTAAGTCACATCTATTAAGCAATGTGGCGTTAATGGACTTTAAAGAGTCCGATAGTGAGAATAAGTAATAGACGTCGTTTAGATTCTTGCAAACAACTTTGGGCGGGTTAAACAGCTCATAATTATATTTACATTGACTATGCTTAGCCAAGAGAAAGCGGTAGCCAAGAGAAGCGGTTAGGGACATTAAAACTTATTTCTCCAAGTAATGGCGGCGAGTCAACAGCACCATTTATTACTTTGATTAGGAAGCAAAACGCCAAGAACAAATCTGCGTTTCTCAAGAGACGGTAAGGACAACAGAAGCAACCTATTTTCATAGGGGGGGAAGTGAGGCAATCGGATCCCACCCCAAATTCCTAAGGGCAAACACCAAGAATTGCTTTTGAACAGATTCAATTGAATCGACATAGCACCTATATGAAGGAGACCACACAACAGAGGCATGCTCGAGTATAGGTCTAATCGAACGCATGTAGAGCCTTTTGGTAAAGTAAAGATCATCAAGCTCTTTGGACCACCTCTTTATAAAACCAAGCGCGGACCTAGCTTTGCTTAACGAGAGCTCAATGATGGCGAATAACTCTTAAGTAATTTAATTTTTATATTCTAGAGCACAAGCGCGGATTTATGTAACACCCAGAAAGAGTAGAGGGAAACCTATCTTGTATTATACAGATCGATTCAGAATGACTTTCTGAACACAGTCCTGCATTGCTTTCATTCCAATAACAGATCGCAATTCTTCATATATTTTGATGATATTTCGTATAGCGCCATGTTTTGATCCAAGGATGAAAAGGCTATTGAAAATGGTTCAGATCGAGCAACTTTTTCGACTACTTCCCATATAACGCCTTATTTTGAAAAATCGTTATATAAGTAACTGTTTTTAGCGAAACAGTCTAGCGTATTTACTGGTGGATCGTGAGCCATTATAGCCTTTTTACTTGTTTGAGATGCCATCAGATCATCATCAGATCCGTCTTCTTTATTTGATCTTCACATCTTCACAAAGCTCGTTAACTATCCAAATTTTTTAGATACTTTTCGTCAAATAAATTATTTTAAAGCAACCCTAGAAAAGTAAATTAAAGATCCTTTTAAAAACTCTATGAATTAAAAAATGACTCCAGAAAAAATGCATCGTTAACTTGCTCTTCGCTAAATAAGCGCTTATAAGCGAATATGGAAAATGATGATAATTATCGAGCGTCATAAAGTTCATATACGTACATCGATCTTTCTGCTTTGCACAACTAAGTGACTTTAAAAAGATGAATGACATGACCTTTTCTACAACCCAATCCAATATATACATGTACGATTTTTACAAGTGTACATACATACGTTAGTAAACAGCATTTGCCTTATCCGAGTATTGTATAGAAAGGAAAATAAAACTTTGATAATTATTATCAAATCGGATACGACAAAGCAAAAACGGAAAGAGAAGAAAAAAGAAACTAATTCATAAGCTTAACTTTGTGAAAATTGCATTTGCCTTAATGGTAACACGAACTAAGAATTTTAACATTAACTTTTTAAAGAAGATTCTCAGTGCTTATATGTCCCTGCAATTTCTTTTTGCAAGAAAGGAAGGAAATGTTACGTAATAAACAAAAATTTTTAAATTAAAATTGTCCATCAATACGTATGTACGTTACAAAAGGTATAGCTAACCAAATGAAGTTTTTAATGCATCGTCGACAAGTTTAATAACGTAAATAAGAGTTTTGTGTCATTCTTACAATCGATTGATTTGATTATGCTTGACGGGCTAATTGTCTATGAGAGCTGATTTCTCTTAATTACTCATCTTTAATTTGTGTGCCGGGAGGAGCGAAAATCCATTCAGTTGATATCGATCGTATTCTATACATTATATATCGTTTCGTACATATCGTATATACATTATTTATACCCTACACCACTTGTCGTACAGGGTATATTAAGTTTGTGCGCACCTATATAACACGGCAGGAGATCTTAAGACAGACCTATCTTTTTTTATACCGACCGATTCAGAAAATGATTCAGATCTAAGAAAGTCTGTCCGTCTGTCCATCTGCCAATCTGACATCTGTCCATGTATTTGTTTTAAATCTGGTACACTGATGTGCTTTGGCCCAAGGACAAACCCTATTGAAATTGCTTTGAATAGCTTCACTTCTTCGACCGCACTCTATTTTGAAAAGTCGTTATACGGGAATACTCTGCAATTTCCAAATTTCTCGACAAAACTCTCTCTGTAATAGTATTTGCACATTCGAAATTGGCATGAAAAGTTTGGTTCGGTTGGATCCATTTAAACTGACATAAAAATTAATCTTGCCAAACTTGGACGACGTAGGTGTGCCTTTTGGGCTGAACCGCATATACGGAGTCCTCCAATATTCGAGTTTTCGTGAAAAGTATGCTTGTACAAGAAAATAAATTCTAACCTTTGGCGCATTATTATCAAAACAAGTAGTATTAGGCGAAGCGGGGTAGAATACACAATATTTGGCTTTGCCTGACTATAATGTTCTTCCTTGTTTAAACTATAATTTCGCACGATTTAAAAATACTTTCTAGGTATTGTACAAAGTAAAAATCCTATCTATCTACAAGATCCGATATTTGTTTATATGGTTTTCCCGTGATTAGGGCGATATGCTTTGTCTATTTAATTAATTTTCGAATGATTTTTTCAAGTCGGAGAGGCTGGCAAGATGTAAAAAAAAAATTGATTCGAAGACCGTATAAAATAAATACATATTCTTGATTTATATTAAATTCTAATTCGATTTAACTATGTCCGTCCATCTGTGCGTCCTTCTGTTCAACCATCCATACGTTTGTTTGTCCATTAGTCGATTCGTTTTTCTACTCGCACTTAAATCCCCCGGTCCATTCGTCTATCCGCTTGTTTCATGTCTACGGCAAACAGCCTCTTGGTCGCAAAAATTAATTTGTCGTCTTCAAGTTTCGTGAAAATATTGAAATGTCTTGGACGCAGGTTAGTGTTGAAATACGCGACCAATTGGTGAAGACACACATACTAAAGTGTAACCTAGACTGAGTAGTCCTCCGCTTTTTGCGTTTTGTTTTTATTATCCAAACCCATCCAATACTAGAAAGTATGAAAATTTAATTTTCTCGTTTTTTTCTTTTTTTTCTTTTTTTTTGGTCTATGTTAGGATAAAAGTGGTACATGTATAAAAGATTCGGTCGCAGCTTAATATGGTTTTCTCACTTTTTTTTCCCATTTGGATTTAAATACACTCGTAAGTTCATAGGTACTAATATATATTTAATTATATGTTCTTTTCTTTCTCTTTGCCGGTCAATTGAAATAAAAATAAAAATAAGAACTAAGTTGGGAATTTGTTGGTGTTCTTAATTTCCCAAAGAAGAACCACAAACTTTTTCAAATGCTTTAACTATTTAATTAGATTTATATACAAATGGCCGATAGAGAAAACCTCAAATAGTACAACAACCATAAGAGCAGTAAGAAGAGCATCAGTACAAAAATCTATCCATAGTATTAAATAAGTTAAAAAGTTTTTGATAAAGTTGAAAAAATTTTCAAAAAAAAAAAAAAAAAA